>OX493268.1:58701838-58900411 GCA_950370525.1 Bellardia bayeri | reverse complement strand
AAATCCGTGATCACCTGTATTTTTGGCCAAAAATCGATTTTTCAGGGGAATTTTCAAAAAAACTTTAAACCTTAATATCGCCGTAAATATTGCGTTTTTCGAGAAAATAAGCAAAATCTGTGATCACCTGTATTTTTGGCCAAAAATCGATTTTTCAAGGGAATTTTCAAAAAAACTTTAAACCTTAATATCTCCGTAAATATTGCGTTTTTCGAGAAAATAAGCAAAATCTGTGATCACCTGTATTTTTGGCCAAAAAACGATTTTTCAAAGGAATTTTCAAAAAAACTTTAAACCTTAATATCTCCGTAAATACTGCGTTTTTCGAGAAAATAAGCAAAATCTGTGATCACCTGTATTTTTGGCAAAAAATCGATTTTTCAAGGGAATTTTCAAAAAAACTTTAAACGTTAATATCTCCGTAAATACTGCGTTTTTCGAGCAAATAAGCAAAGCTGTGATCACCTATATTTTTGGCCAAAAATCGATTTTTCAAGGGATTTTTCAAAAAAACTTTAAACTTTAATATCTCCGTAAATATTGCGTTTTTCGAGAAAATAAGCAAAATCTGTGATCACCTATATTTTTGGCCAAAAATCGATTTTTCAAGGGAATTTTCAAAAAAACTTTAAACTTTAATATCTCCGTAAATATTGCGTTTTTCGAGAAAATAAGCAAAATCTGTGATCACCTATATTTTTGGCCAAAAATCGATTTTTCAAGGGATTTTTCAAAAAAACTTTAAACCTTAATATCTCCGTAAATATTGCGTTTTTCGAGAAAATAAGCAAAATCTGTGATCACCTATATTTTTGGCCAAAAATCGCTTTTTCAAGGGAATTTTCAAAAAAACTTTTAACCTTAATATCTCCGTAAATACTGCGTTTTTCGAGAAAATAAGCAAAATCTGTGATCACCTATATTTTTGGCCAAAAATCGATTTTTCAAGGGATTTTTCAAAAAAACTTTAAACTTTAATATCTCCGTAAATATTGCGTTTTTCGAGAAAATAAGCAAAATCTGTGATCACCTGTATTTTTGGCCAAAAAACGATTTTTCAAAGGAATTTTCAAAAAAACTTTAAACCTTAATATCTCCGTAAATACTGCGTTTTTCGAGAAAATAAGCAAAATCTGTGATCACCTGTATTTTTGGCAAAAAATCGATTTTTCAAGGGAATTTTCAAAAAAACTTTAAACTTTAATATCTCCGTAAATACTTCGTTTTTCGAGAAAATAAGCAAAATCTGTGATTACCTGTATTTTTGGCCAAAAATCGATTTTTCAAGGGAATTTTCAAAAAAACTTTAAACGTTAATATCTCCGTAAATACTGCGTTTTTCGAGCAAATAAGCAAAGCTGTGATCACCTATATTTTTGGCCAAAAATCGATTTTTCAAGGGATTTTTCAAAAAAACTTTAAACTTTAATATCTCCGTAAATATTGCGTTTTTCGAGAAAATAAGCAAAATCTGTGATCACCTATATTTTTGGCCAAAAATCGATTTTTCAAGGGAATTTTCAAAAAAACTTTAAACTTTAATATCTCCGTAAATATTGCGTTTTTCGAGAAAATAAGCAAAATCTGTGATCACCTATATTTTTGGCCAAAAATCGATTTTTCAAGGGATTTTTCAAAAAAACTTTAAACCTTAATATCTCCGTAAATATTGCGTTTTTCGAGAAAATAAGCAAAATCTGTGATCACCTATATTTTTGGCCAAAAATCGCTTTTTCAAGGGAATTTTCAAAAAAACTTTTAACCTTAATATCTCCGTAAATACTGCGTTTTTCGAGAAAATAAGCAAAATCTGTGATCACCTATATTTTTGGCCAAAAATCGATTTTTCAAGGGATTTTTCAAAAAAACTTTAAACTTTAATATCTCCGTAAATATTGCGTTTTTCGAGAAAATAAGCAAAATCTGGGATCGCCTGTATTTTTGGCCAAAAATCGATTTTTCAAGGGAATTTTCAAAAAAACTTTAAACGTTAATATCTCCGTAAATACTGCGTTTTTCGAGCAAATAAGCAAAGCTGTGATCACCTGTGCCAAAAATCGATTTTTCAAAGGAATTTTCAAAAAAACTTTAAACCTTAATATCTCCGTAAATATTGCGTTTTTCGAGAAAATAAGCAAAATCTGTGATCACCTGTATTTTTGGCCAAAAATCGATTTTTCAAGGGAATTTTCAAAAAAACTTTAAACGTTAATATCTCCGTAAATACTTCGTTTTTCGAGAAAATAAGCAAAATCTGTGATTACCTGTATTTTTGGCCAAAAATCGATTTTTCAAGGGAATTTTCAAAAAAACTTTAAACGTTAATATCTCCGTAAATACTGCGTTTTTCGAGCAAATAAGCAAAGCTGTGATCACCTATATTTTTGGCCAAAAATCGATTTTTCAAGGGATTTTTCAAAAAAACTTTAAACTTTAATATCTCCGTAAATATTGCGTTTTTCGAGAAAATAAGCAAAATCTGTGATCACCTGTATTTTTGGCCAAAAATCGATTTTTCAAGGGAATTTTCAAAAAAACTTTAAACGTTAATATCTCCGTAAATACTGCGTTTTTCGAGCAAATAAGCAAAGCTGTGATCACCTGTGCCAAAAATCGATTTTTCAAAGGAATTTTCAAAAAAACTTTAAACCTTAATATCTCCGTAAATATTGCGTTTTTCGAGAAAATAAGCAAAATCTGTGATCACCTGTATTTTTGGCAAAAAATCGATTTTTCAAGGGAATTTTCAAAAAAACTTTAAACCTTAATATCTCCGTAAATATTGCGTTTTTCGAGAAAATAAGCAAAATCTGTGATCACCTATATTTTTGGCCAAAAATGGATTTTTCAAGGGATCTTTCAAAAAAACTTTAAACCTTAATATCTCCGTAAATATTGCGTTTTTCGAGAAAATAAGGAAAATCTGTGATCACCTATATTTTTGGGCAAAAATCGATTTTTCAAGGGAATTTTCAAAAAAACTTTCAAAGGATTTTTCAAAAAAACTTTAAACCTTAATATCTCCGTAAATATTGCGTTTTTCGAGAAAATAAGCAAAATCTGTGCTCACCTATATTCTTGGCCAAAAATCGATTTTTTAGGGGAATTTTCAAAAAAACTTTAAACCTTAATATCTCCGGAAATATTGCGGTTTTCGAGAAAATAAGCAAAATCTGTGATCACCTATATTTTTGGCCAAAAATCGATTTTTCAAGGGATTTTTCAAAAAAACTTTAAACCTTAATATCTCCGTAAATATTGCGTTTTTCGAGAAAATAAGCAAAATCTGTGATCACCTATATTTTTGGCCAAAATCGATTTTTCAAGGGAATTTTCAAAAAAACTTTAAACCTTAATATCTCCGTAAATATTGCGTTTTTCGAGAAAATAAGCAAAATCTGTGATCACCTATATTTTTGGGCAAAAATCGATTTTTCAAGGGAATTTTCAAAAAAACTTTCAAAGGATTTTTCAAAAAAACTTTAAACCTTAATATCTCCGTAAATATTGCGTTTTTCGAGAAAATAAGCAAAATCTGTGATCACCTATATTTTTGGCCAAAAATCGATTTTTCAAGGGAATTTTCAAAAAAACTTTAAACCTTAATATCTCCGTAAATCCTGCGTTTTTTGAGAAAATAAGCAAAATCTGTGATCACCTATATTTTTGGGCAAAAATCGATTTTTCAAGGGAATTTTCAAAAAAACTTTAAACCTTAATATCTCCGAAAATACTGCGTTTTTCGAGAAAATAAGCAAAATCTGTGATCACCTGTATTTTTGGCCAAAAAACGATTTTTCAAAGGAATTTTCAAAAAAACTTTAAACCTTAATATCTCCGTAAATATTGCGTTTTTCGAGAAAATAAGCAAAATCTGTGATCACCTGTATTTTTGGCCAAAAATCGATTTTTCAAGGGAATTTTCAAAAAAACTTTTAACCTTAATATCTCCGTAAATACTGCGTTTTTCGAGAAAATAAGCAAAATCTGTGATCACCTATATTTTTGGCCAAAAATCGATTTTTCAAGGGATTTTTCAAAAAAACTTTAAACTTTAATATCTCCGTAAATATTGCGTTTTTCGAGAAAATAAGCAAAATCTGTGATCACCTATATTTTTGGCCAAAAATCGATTTTTCAAGGGATTTTTCAAAAAAACTTTAAACTTTAATATCTCCGTAAATACTTCGTTTTTCGAGAAAATAAGCAAAATCTGTGATCACCTGTATTTTTGGCCAAAAATCGATTTTTCAAGGGAATTTTCAAAAAAACTTTAAACGTTAATATCTCCGTAAATACTGCGTTTTTCGAGCAAATAAGCAAAGTTGTGATCACCTGTATTTTTGGCCAAAAATCGATTTTTCAAAGGAATTTTCAAAAAAACTTTAAACCTTAATATCTCCGTAAATATTGCGTTTTTCGAGAAAATAAGCAAAATCTGTGATCACCTGTATTTTTGGCCAAAAATCGATTTTTCAAGGGAATTTTCAAAAAAACTTTAAACCTTAATATCTCCGTAAATGTTGCGTTTTTCGAGAAAATAAGCAAAATCTGTGATCACCTGTATTTTTGGCAAAAAATCGATTTTTCAAGGGAATTTTCAAAAAAACTAAACCTTAATATCTCCGTAAATACTGCGTTTTTCGAGAAAATAAGCAAAATCTGTGATCACCTGCATTTTTGGCCAAAAAACGATTTTTCAAAGGAATTTTCAAAAAAACTTTAAACCTTAATATCTCCGTAAATATTGCGTTTTTCGAGAAAATAAGCAAAATCTGTGATCACCTGCATTTTTGGCCAAAAATCGATTTTTCAACGGAATTTTCAAAAAAACTTTAAACCTTAATATCTCCGAAAATACTGCGTTTTTCGAGAAAATAAGCAAAATCTGTGATCACCTGTATTTTTGGCCAAAAAACGATTTTTCAAAGGAATTTTCAAAAAAACTTTAAACCTTAATATCTCCGTAAATACTGCGTTTTTCGAGAAAATAAGCAAAATCTGTGATCACCTGCATTTTTGGCCAAAAAACGATTTTTCAAAGGAATTTTCAAAAAAACTTTAAACCTTAATATCTCCGTAAATACTGCGTTTTTCGAGAAAATAAGCAAAATCTGTGCTCACGTGTATTTTTGGCCAAAAATCGATTTTTCAAGGGAATTTTCAAAAAAACTTTAAACCTTAATATCTCCGTAAATACTGCGTTTTTCGAGAAAATAAGCAAAATCTGTGATCACATGTATTTTTGGCCAAAAATCGATTTTTCAAGGGAATTTTCAAAAAAATTTTAAACCTTAATATCTCCGTAAATACTGCGTTTTTCGAGAAAACAAGCAAAATCTGTGATCACCTGTATTTTTGGCCAAAAATCGATTTTTCAAGGGAATTTTCAAAAAAACTTTAAACGTTAATATCTCCGTAAATACTGCGTTTTTCGAGCAAATAAGCAAAATCTGTGATCACCTGTATTTTTGGCCAAAAATCGATTTTTCAAGGGAATTTTCACAAAAACTTTAAACCTTAATATCTCCGTAAATGTTGCGTTTTTCGAGAAAATAAGCAAAATCTGTGATCACCTGTATTTTTGGCAAAAAATCGATTTTTCAAGGGAATTTTCAAAAAAACTTTAAACCTTAATATCTCCGTAAATACTGCGTTTTTCGAGAAAATAAGCAAAATCTGTGATCACCTGTATTTTTGGCCAAAACTCGATTTTTCAAGGGAATTTTCAAAAAAACTTTAAACCTTAATATCTCCGTAAATACTGCGTTTTTCGAGAAAAGAAGTAAAATCTGTGATCACCTGTATTTTTGGCCAAAACTCGATTTTTCAAGGGATTTTTCAAAAAAACTTTAAACCTTAATATCTCCGTAAATACTGCGTTTTTCGAGAAAATAAGCAAAATCTGTGATCACCTGTATTTTTGGCCAAAACTCGATTTTTCAAGGGATTTTTCAAAAAAACTTTAAACCTTAATATCTCCGTAAATACTGCGTTTTTCGAGAAAAGAAGTAAAATCTGTGATCACCTGTATTTTTGGCCAAAAATCGATTTTTCAAAAAAACTTTAAACCTTAATATCTCCGTAAATACTGCGTTTTTCGAGAAAATAAGCAAAACCTGTGATCACCTGTATTTTTGGCCAAAACTCGATTTTTCAAGGGAATTTTCAAAAAAACTTTAAAGCTTAATATCTCCGTAAATATTGCGTTTTTCGAGAAAATAAGCAAAATCTGGGATCACCTATATTTTTGGCCAAAAATCGATTTTTCAAGGTAATTTTCAAAAAAACTTTAAACCTTAATATCTCCGTAAATATTGCGTTTTTCGAGAAAATAAGCAAAATCTGTGATCACCTGTATTTTTGGCCAAAAATCGATTTTTCAAGGGAATTTTCAAAAAAACTTTAAACCTTAATATCTCCGTAAATACTGCGTTTTTCGAGAAAATAAGCAAAATCTGTGATCACCTATATTTTTGGCCAAAAATCGATTTTTCAAGGGAATTTTCAAAAAAACTTTAAACCTTAATATCTCCGTAAATATTGCGTTTTTCGAGAAAATAAGCAAAATCTGTGATCACCTGTATTTTTGGCCAAAAATCGATTTTTCAGGGGAATTTTCAAAAAAACTTTAAACCTTAATATCTCCGTAAATATTGCGTTTTTCGGGAAAATAAGCAAAATCTGTGATCACCTGTATTTTTGGCCAAAAATCGATTTTTCAAGGGAATTTTCAAAAAAAGTTTAAACCTTAATATATCCGTAAATGTTGCTTTTTTCGAGAAAATAAGCAAAATCTGTGATCACCTGTATTTTTGGCAAAAAATCGATTTTTCAAGGGAATTTTCAAAAAAACTTTAAACCTTAATATCTCCGTAAATATTGCGTTTTTCGAGAAAATAAGCAAAATCTGTGATCACCTGTATTTGTGGCCAAAAATCGATTTTTCAAGGGAATTTTCAAAAAAACTTTAAACCTTAACATCTCCGTAAATACTGCGTTTTTCGAGAAAATAAGCAAAATCTGTGATCACCTATATTTTTGGCCAAAAATCGATTTTTCAAGGGAATTTTCAAAAAAACTTTAAACCTTAATATCTCCGTAAATACTGCGTTTTTCGAGAAAATAAGCAAAATTTACGGAGATAGTAAGGTTTAAAGTTTTTTTGAAAAATCGATTTTTGGCCAAAAATATAGGTGATCACAGATTTTGCTTATTTACGGAGATATTAAGGTTTAAAGTTTTTTTGAAAATTCCCTTGAAAAATCGATTTTTGGCCAAAAATACAGGTGATCACAGATTTTGCTTATTTTCTCGAAAAACGCAGTATTTACGGAGATATTAAGGTTTAAAGTTTTTTTGAAAATTCCTTTGAAAAATCAATTTTTGGCCAAAAATACAGGTGATCACAGCTTTGCTTATTTTCTCGAAAAACGCAGTATTTACGGAGAGGAGGAAAATAAGCAAAATCTGTGATCACCTGTATTTTTGGCCAAAAATCGATTTTTCAAGGGATTTTTCAAAAAAACTTTAAACCTTAATATCTCCGTAAATACTGCGTTTTTTCGAGAAAATAAGCAAAATCTGTGATCACCTGTATTTTTGGCCAAAAATCGATTTTTCAAGGGATTTTTCAAAAAAACTTTAAACCTTAATATCTCCGTAAATACTGCGTTTTTCGAGAAAATAAGCAAAATCTGTGATCACCTGTATTTTTGGCCAAAAATCGATTTTTCAAGGGAATTTTCAAAAAAACTTTAAACCTTAATATCTCCGTAAATAAGCAAAATCTGTGATCACCTATATTTTTGGCCAAAAATCGATTTTTCAAGGGAATTTTCAAAAAAACTTCAAACCTTAATATCTCCGTAAATATTGCGTTTTTCGAGAAAATAAGCAAAATCTGTGATCACCTATATTTTTGGCCAAAAATCGATTTTTCAAAAAAACTTTAAACCTTACTATCTCCGTAAATATTGCGTTTTTCGAGAAATAAGCAAAATCTGTGATCACCTGTATTTTTGGCCAAAAATCGATTTTTCAAGGGAATTTTCAAAAAAACTTTAAACCTTAATATCTCCGTAAATACTGCGTTTTTCGAGAAAATAAGCAAAATCTGTGATCACCTATATTTTTGGCCAAAAATCGATTTTTCAAGGGAATTTTCAAAAAAACTTTAAACCTTAATATCTCCGTAAATACTGCGTTTTTCGAGAAAATAAGCAAAATCTGTGATCACCTGTATTTTTGGCCAAAAATCGATTTTTCAAGGGAATTTTCAAAAAAACTTTAAACCTTAATATCTCCGTAAATACTGCGTTTTTCGAGAAAATAAGCAAAATCTGTGATCACCTATATTTTTGGCCAAAAATCGATTTTTCAAAAAAACTTTAAACCTTACTATCTCCGTAAATATTGCGTTTTTCGAGAAAATAAGCAAAATCTGTGATCACCTGTATTTTTGGCCAAAAAATCATTTTTTTAGGGGAATTTTCACAAAAACTTTAAACCTTACTATCTCCGTAAATACTGCGTTTTTCGAGAAAATAAGCAAAATCTGTGATCACCTACATTTTTGGCCAAAAATCGATTTTTCAAAAAAACTTTAAACCTTACTATCTCCGTAAATATTGCGTTTTTCGAGAAAATAAGCAAAATCTGTGATCACCTATATTTTTGGCCAAAAATCGATTTTTCAAGGGATTTTTCAAAAAAACTTTAAACCTTAATATCTCTGTAAATATTGCGTTTTTCGAGAAAATAAGCAAAATCTGTGATCACCTATATTTTTGGCCAAAAATCGATTTTTCAAAAAAACTTTAAACCTTACTATCTCCGTAAATATTGCGTTTTTCGAGAAAATAAGCAAAATCTGTGATCACCTGTATTTTTGGCCAAAAAATCATTTTTTTAGGGGAATTTTCACAAAAACTTTAAACCTTACTATCTCCGTAAATACTGCGTTTTTCGAGAAAATAAGCAAAATCTGTGATCACCTATATTTTTGGCCAAAAATCGATTTTTCAAAAAAACTTTAAACCTTACTATCTCCGTAAATATTGCGTTTTTCGAGAAAATAAGCAAAATCTGTGATCACCTGTATTTTTGGCCAAAAATCGATTTTTCCAGGGAATTTTCAAAAAAACTTTAAACCTTAATATCTCCGTAAATACTGCGTTTTTCGAGAAAATAAGCAAAATCTGTGATCACCTGTACTTTTGGCCAAAAATCGATTTTTCAAGGGAATTTTCAAAAAAACTTTAAACCTTAATATCTCCGTAAATACTGCGTTTTTCGAGAAAATAAGCAAAATCTGTGATCACCTGTATTTTTGGCCAAAACTCTATTTTTCAAGGGAATTTTCAAAAAAACTTTAAACCTTAATATCTCCGTAAATACTGCGTTTTTCGAGAAAATAAGCAAAATCTGTGATCACCTGTATTTTTGGCCAAAAAACGATTTTTCAAAGGAATTTTCAAAAAAACTTTAAACCTTAATATACTGCGTTTTTCGAGAAAATAAGCAAAATCTGTGATCACCTGTATTTTTGGCCAAAAATCGATTTTTCAAAAAAACTTTAAACCTTAATATCTCCGTAAATACTGCGTTTTTCGAGAAAATAAGCAAAATCTGTGATCACCTGTATTTTTGGCCAAAAATCGATTTTTCAAGGGAATTTTCAAAAAACTTTAAACCTTAATATCTCCGTAAATATTGCGTTTTTCGAGAAAATAAGCAAAATCTGTGATCACCTGTATTTTTGGCCAAAAATCGATTTTTCAAGGGAATTTTCAAAAAAACTTTAAACCTTAATATCTCCGAAAATATTGCGTTTTTCGAGAAAATAAGCAAAATCTGTGATCACCTATATTTTTGGCCAAAAATCGATTTTTCAAGGGAATTTTCAAAAAAACTTTAAACCTTAATATCTCCGTAAATATTGCGTTTTTCGAGAAAATAAGCAAAATCTGTGATCACCTGTATTTTTGGCCAAAAATCGATTTTTCAAGGGAATTTTCAAAAAAACTTTAAACCTTAATATCTCCGTAAATATTGCGTTTTTCGAGAAAATAAGCAAAATCTGTGATCACCTGTATTTTTGGCCAAAAATCTATTTTTCAAGGGAATTTTCAAAAAAACTTTAAACCTTAATATCTCCGAAAATATTGCGTTTTTCTAGAAAATAAGCAAAATCTGTGATCACCTGTATTTTTGGCCAAAAATCGATTTTTCAAGGGAATTTTCAAAAAAACTTTAAACCTTAATATCTCCGAAAATATTGCGTTTTTCGAGAAAATAAGCAAAATCTGTGATCACCTATATTTTTGGCCAAAAATCGATTTTTCAAGGGAATTTTCAAAAAAACTTTAAACCTTAATATCTCCGTAAATATTGCGTTTTTCGAGAAAATAAGCAAAATCTGTGATCACCTGTATTTTTGGCCAAAAATCGATTTTTCAAGGGAATTTTCAAAAAAACTTTAAACCTTAATATCTCCGTAAATATTGCGTTTTTCTAGAAAATAAGCAAAATCTGTGATCACCTGTATTTTTGGCCAAAAATCGGTTTTTCAAGGGAATTTTCAAAAAAACTTTAAACCTTAATATCTCCGTAAATACTGCGTTTTTTCGAGAAAATAAGCAAAATCTGTGATCACCTGTATTTTTGGCCAAAAATCGATTTTTCAAGGGAATTTTCAAAAAAACTTTAAACCTTAATATCTCCGTAAATATTGCGTTTTTCGAGAAAATAAGCAAAATCTGTGATCACCTGTATTTTTGGCCAAAAATCGATTTTTCAAGGGAATTTTCAAAAAAACTTTAAACCTTAATATCTCCGTAAATACTGCGTTTTTCGAGAAAATAAGCAAAATCTGTGATCACCTGTATTTTTGGCCAAAAATCCATTTTTCAAGGAATTTTTCAAAAAAACTTTAAACCTTAATATCTCCGTAAATATTGCGTTTTTCGAGAAAATAAGAAAAATCTGTGATCACCTGTGTTTTTGGCCAAAAATCGATTTTTCAAGGGAATTTTCAAAAAAACTTTAAACCTTAATATCTCCGTAAATACTGCGTTTTTCGAGAAAATAAGCAAAATCTGTGATCACCTGTATTGTTGGCCAAAAATCGATTTTTCAAGGGAATTTTCAAAAAAAATTTTAAACCTTGATATCTCCGTAAATACTGCGTTTTTTTGAGAAAATAAGTAAAATCTTTTTTTTACAGAACACAAAATGACACTAACATGAAATAGGCAGTCATATTATTTATATTCAAAAACAAAAATTCTAAATATTTAGTATACATATGAAGTGAAGTAAGTGTATTACTACGTACTGCAATTGTTTTTTTCCTTTTGCCGTTAAAATTATGCCTATTGTTACAGGGCCGTCTTTAGCCTATTGGAGGCCCTGGGCATATTATAATAATGAGGCCCCTATAACTTTGACAGAACACTATTTTGTTAAATATTTATTTTTATTATTTTATTTATTATTATTAAAGTAACTCTTTTGGCATTTACAGGATAGTGCTTAAAAATCTATGTTATTTGAAGAGGAACCCTTCTAGATTTCAGATGGGCAAAATCGTTAATCACTTCTTCAAAATCTATGCTTTTTAGCACGTCAGATTCTATGGACATCAGCGACAAACTGGTTAATCTCTCTTGAAGCAATGCTTACTTACTTCTTAATTCATTTTTAATTCTTTTTAATTTGGAAAAGGAGCGTTCCCCACTGCAGTTAGTTACCATCATACTTAAAAAGATTCTCAATGCGATTTCTACATTTGGAAATGTGTCGTCAATTTTGTCTTCTCTCAAAAGTTGATATATTTTTAATACACAATCCTTATTTTCACTGTCAACAATTTTCAAGTATTCTGTTAAATGCAAACATTCTATTTCTAAGTCTTTCTCATTAATATCTTCATAATAAAATTCAGCAAATTCTTTGCAACTTTGTCTCAACTCTTCAGAATTCAAAGTTTTCAAGCGAAAAAATAAACCAAAACGGTTACTGATATTCTTATACGAACTTAATCGCTGTTTTAAATGAACGCTGAGGGTATCAACTTTGGGAAGAAATTTCTCTCTTCCATTCAGTTGGACTGACGGCGCAGAGCCATCAAAAAAACTCTGGCGAGAACTTCTGCTTTTTTTTTCTTTGAGATAGGTCCTTGTAGTCAGATTTCGGGTTCCTTTCTTTGGCAGACGATTCGAAGTAATCAAATTTATACCTGACGTTAATAATAAAATTATCAAGTGAAGTGAACATATTAGTTGCAACGTCCAGTGTTATTGTTTCTTTCTGAAGAAAATTACTTATTTTGTCTATTCTTTCCAATACACAGTTCCAAATTTCCGTTAGTATTATATTCTGGTTCTGGTTCTGGTATTATATATCTGGTTTGTGAAAGACTTTTAACAACTTTTTTTGAACCTAAATATTCTGTCAATACATTCCATCGACGAGTAGAGCCCGAAAAAAAGTTCTACAAATTCTGAACCATGTCGAAAAACTTTGTTGCCTCCGATACACACCCAACAGCATGTACACCTACTAAGTTTAATGAATGTCCCGCACATGGTACAAAGGTGGCAAATTCACATTTATCCTTGATTCTTGCTTGTAGACCAGTGTACTTCCCCGACATATTTGAAGCATTGTCGTAGCTTTGTCCTCTGCAATCTTTTATGGGAATATCATGGTTATCTAAAAAATTCAAGATGGTTTCTGCTAAATACCCGGATTTATGCTCTATAATAGGTATAAACTTCAGAAATCTTTCAACAGGAACACTGTCATTCACGTATCGAATTATAAAAGTTAACTGGTCAACATGAGACAGATCGGACGTACTATCAACGCTAATGGAAAAATATTTTGCTAATTTAACCTCTTTTATAATTTTTTTTAGAACCTGTTTTCCCATTACGTCAATAAACTCGTTACAAATATTCGCTGATAAATAAGAAATGTTACCTTTTCCAGGATTTCCAAATTTTTTTAAATGATCTGCTATAAATGGATCGAATTCACTCAATAATTCCACACATCCCAAATAATGTCCATTATTAGGAGATCCTAGGATTTCATTGTCACCGCGAAACGAAAGCCCTCTCGATGCCAAAAATTTTACAACAGCTACAATTCGTTTAAGTACATTCCTCCAATAATCCACTTCTTTTTGATGTTGAGATAATAAATCAATATCTACTCTACCAACCGCTTTACTTCGTGCGCGATAAGTCATCATAGATTTCCTATGTGCTGGGCTATTTTCATGTGCTAAAATTATGTGATTAATGTGCTTCCAATCATTACATCCACTCGAAGAGCATAGATTTATATCAGAAGGGTCAAACAAAGAGCATGAAAAACAAAATACAGACTTTTTGGATGGCGAGTACAACAACCATTTTCTTTCGACGCTTTCATTTTTCTTCAATTTGCGAATAAATAATGCTTTGTTGAAATACCTAGTTACTGATTTATTACCATCTTTGTAGGTTCTGGATGTATCGGAAAAGTCAGAATCTTTATTTTGAAAATATGCAGATCCCTTACGAATCAATAATTCGCGATGTTTTTCTGTAAAATTTTCATGAAAATAATCGGCGAGATCGTGTGATATTTCTTCCGGGTTGGAAAACTGTTCTTGCTCTACTGACACAGTTGTCGCTATTTGTGAAATCACCGAATTTGTTGCTCTTTCGTCATAGGGACGTTTGCTTTCTGATTCAATGTCTTTTCCAAAGTTGGTGGAAATTGTTAAAGAACATGAGGATTCAGAAACTCCCGCAATTTGTGAACGACACGACTCATCATGTGAAAGATTTTTGGTTTGGTTGCTACTTACAGAAGTTTCTCCAGTAGTAGTAGTAAAATATGATGTTAATTTTAGTAACTTTTCAATTACTTCCTTCTGATGTACAGCTATTTTCCTTTTTTCAGATCCGCTAGGATATGACCGTTTCGACATTATATTATAATTCAGTAGATATTTATTTTTACACCGAAAATGATCGCTAACACAAAAAGAACAAGCAAACGATGATTTAATTAAAGAATACCTCAGAACACAATCAATAACAAACAAAACAAACTTCACAACACCACATACAAACACAGGGGAATTCCCGGTTTTTAAACGCACTCGTAAAAGTCGTACGATGGTTACGTTTCATGTTATGCTAGTGAAGATAAATGTCCCAGTTATCATAAAGGAAAATGCAGCGTTTACACAGATATAGGGTTGCCAGATATGAAATCGACAAAAAAAAAGTACATTAAGGAAAAAAAAGCAGTACAATTAAGAAAATAAAAGTACACATATTTATTTACAAAAATCAAAAAATTCAGTACATAAAAGCAACAATTTATGTAACTAAGAACTAAAAAAATAAACTTTTGTTAAAAGTTCAGTACATAACAATACAATTTTTTAATAAAAAAAAAAAAGAAAAACAAAGAAAACGTGCCGTATCTGTTTTAATCTGTGGATATGACTTTGTAATTGATCTAAGATGGCCCATATCGAGCGCGGGGCCCTGGGCACTTGCTCAAAGTGCCCACTGGGAAAGAGGGGTCTGTATTGTTATCTGGTTATATTGAAATAATTACTTGTTTATTGTGTGTAGGCACAAATTATTGGTCAATTTTGTACTATGTACTTAAATTTTTAAAATGACCTTAAATATGAAGAATGTAAAGTATTATAAAACAACCGTTCAAATTCATTTCATTGGCCCTTATATAAAATTTAATACTTAAATAAAAGTACAACAGAAACTTCTAAACATGAGCAAATAATGCAAATTGTAGCAAATGTCAAGTCCTCAAAAATAAAATAGACAAATTTCCAAAATAACAACAGCACAACTTAGACTTCATTCAAAACATTTACAAAAATATTTTAATTAAATACAATACATACCAGGCTTCTTTCTGTCCTTGGTCATAAAGAAATATATTTCTTTGTTAAAAGGAGATACCACCACAATATAATTGAAATAATTCTCAAATTGCATGCCTGCCTTTGTGTGTAGTTTTCTATGCATAGTATAATTTATTTCTGCTACTACATATTTAATTTTCATAACTACTTGCTTATTGTTCGTAGTTTTGTGTTAATTTTCTATTACATAAGTCCTTTGGAATTGTAGCGCATTTCGTTAAAGCGTAAAGAAGGTTCAACGCCATTTGTCATTTTAGCAGACTTAATTTCTCTTTCGCTTGGCAGCTATTCTGACAGCCGCAGACATAATGTTTCATTTCATATTTTCTGCATTTTATTCGGTTTATTTTTTTTTGTCACATTTTGTGTGCGACTGTGTTTCTGAATGTACCCAGAAGTTTTGAAAGCCTTTTCGAAATTTATTGCATATCCTTTTTAATGCAAATAGAAGTTAATTGGTTACTACACACATCCCCGGTAATTTAGGGTGGAATTAGTTTTTATAAAATTATTATAAGTCAATTCATTTACCAACTGAATTAGATGAATTTATACATTCCTGGAAAGTCTCTCAGTACTACCGGGCGCTTAAATATTAAGAATATAAAACAGTCAACTTTATTATAATAATAATTTCGATTGTATATGTCCGGACTTAGGGGCCAATTGCCAGCCGTCCAGCCAGCCGTTTTGCTGCATATTATTACTTTTGTCTTCGTTTGCTTCTTGCCCTGCCCCTGCTATTGCTGCTGTTTTGTGTGCGAATGTGTTTTGTTTAATATTTTGTTGCGAGTTGCGCCTGGTTTACAGTTAATTGCATTAAATAGATACAAAACGTGATGCAAAATGATTGCAGATGCAACAGCTTAAAGTCTATGAAAGGTAGTACAGTGGTGTGATTGAATTTGTTTTGTCGTTGCTGGATAAAATCTAAAATTTAAAATCAAATTTCCTACCGTCTGAGTAACGCTTTCGATTTTCGCTTACGTTTTTCCTTTAATGAGGCCGTGAGCAGGTGTTCAGTGTGTCGCTTGAACGCACTGAGTCCCAAATCTTATATTTCCATAAAATTTTGTACACGATATTTTTTCGGCCCAAGGACGGTTGGAATTGAAATTGGTTAAAATAGGGGCTTATCGGTCATTAATGTTTGATTTATGCACATATTCGAACAAATTTCTCTAGAAATAAGAATAATGGCATCTATAAATTTTGTGCATAGCGGTCCATAATATTGTGCTCGATTTTGAATATTTTTTTTACCGACAAACGGGGCATCTAGTGGGTAAAGCTAAATCGAGTACGCTGAATTTTAGCCGTTTTTATTTTAGATTAGCTCTAGTTTTCGAGATATGTATAGAGTTATTTAAAAAATAGAAGAGGTTGCGCAATAAATATTCGCGTAACTCTAAAACTGTTTAGTTTATTGAATTAATAAAAAATCCTACTTAAGGCCTACTTAAAGATAACTTTGCTTTTTTTATTTAATTCAATAAACTAAACAGTTTTCAAGTTACGCGAATACTTAACAAAAACAAGGGGTTAGCACCACTGGATTCAGCGTACTCGATTTAGCTTTACCCACTGGATGCCCCGCTTGACGGTTTTTTCAGCTAGCACAGTGTAATTGTTCATAATCCTACTTAAGGCCTACTTAAAGATAACTTTGCTTTTTTTATTTAATTCAATAAACTAAACAGTTTTCAAGTTACGCGAATACTTAACAAAAACAAGGGGTTAGCACCACTGGATTCAGCGTACTCGATTTAGCTTTACCCACTGGATGCCCCGCTTGACGGTGTTTTCAGCTAGCACAGTGTAATTGTCCATAGCTGCCATATAAGGCCCAATGCCGAAAATCGCTTTAATGATCATAACTCTCTTAAAAGTAATATTCAACACAAATATGTTTTATATATGTATACAAAAATCATTCGGTACTATTTTATTGTGATCGATCCATAATTAGTCAAAGCTGCCATATAAGGCCCAATTCTGAAATTCACATTAACGATCATAAATCCCTTACAAATTTTGGTATCCAAATAAAATTCAACACAAATAAATTCTACATATACAGATAACGGTCGGTCCATAATTAGTCAAATAAGTAAATCAAATAATAAGTCCACAATTAGTCATTAAATAAAGGCCCCTTCGAAAACATGTGTGTTTAAAGTGTTTACATCGAGATAAAATTTAACACAAAAACTATTCGTAGGCACTGAAGACAGGCCACAAAATATTTGGATGATTGGTTCATAATAGGTCATATAGCTGCAATATAGTGGCCATTTCTGAAATAATGTTGTTACATATATACTGGGTGTAGGGTATATGGCCGGGCTTCTTAATTGTTTATTATGCATCAAGACATCTTAATTATAAAAATATTTTATTATTTTATTTATTTAAATGAATTTAAAGTAATATTCTCTTTTTAATAAATGTACAAGTATGTGTACATTCAAACAAAAATTTAAGCAAGCATTGGTTATGGTCATTGTAGGCGTGACCGGAGATTTTGCTTTGTTTTCCTAAGCTATTTGTGGTTAACAATTGCTTCTATCGTTTTAGAATATCATTTACAGTACCTTTTTGAAGCTTTAACTTTTTTGGACTCATTGAATCCGACAATCTTGGATTTTAAAGGAATTTGTTTACGATACCCGTTCTATTTGGGGTTTTCCAGTGCTCAGAAAACTTACTTCAAAAATGCTTCAAAAAAAAAAAAAAAAACTCTAAAAAAACATATGTAAGTGTTGCTACCAGATTCTTAAAACAAGATTCTCTAGTGCGGCCAGGATTTTGTGTGAATAATTTTAAGTCATTTCTGTGTTCAAATAAGTAATCATAATCATTATTAAACAAACATTTTTATACCCACCACCGTTTGTCATTTCGTTTGTAACACATCGAAATAATGGTCGTAGAACCAAAAAGTCTTTATAAGATTCTAAGACGATTTAGGCATGTTCGGCCTTCTGCTGTTAGCACGATAGAGCTTCGAAAAAATAGTCATAGAATAATGTAATTTTTACCAAATATTCTTTGATCTACCGAAATGTTTGTTATCGCAAATGGGCAAAATCGGTCCAGTACGATCTGAGTTATAGATCATAGGTAACCAAAACTCTCAATAAATGAAATGCGTCTGTATTGGATAAGATAATATTGCCCAGCAAACACAAAACTAAGCATTGCAAATGTAATGAATTTTACTGTTAAAAGCAAAATGGAAAAGAAGTTTAAAAAAAGTTTTAGGCATAAAATAAAATTAAATAAAAAATATGCCTCATTTTTTACGGAATTAGGGAATTTTTTTTCACACATATTTGATTTGGTCGAGTTTAATTTACAATTAAAACTTAAAAAAATAAGTGTATTTAGGCATTATAGATTAAGTTTTCCAAATTTAAGATTTTGTAACAATTTCTTATTAACAAAATATGTTTTAAATTTGAAGAACTTAATTTAAAATCTCTTTCTTCCATTATACTATTTTGTTTGCTGGTTTATTTCGAAAAAAAAACAATAAAGCTGGAAAAAGCAGTAAGCAACCGCCCATGTGTACTAGAGCTGTGTCGTTCATGAACGAACGGGTTAAAATGAACGGATCACTTCATTGAACGGAATGAGCCGGTCATTTAACTGAACTATATTCGTTCAATAGTGTTCGGATCATTTTCGTTTAGCTGCTGTTTATTAAAAGACAAGAAGAAAATCACATTCAATAAGGGTTGTATTCATTCGTTCAAAGTGAACGATTGAACGAATTGAATGAATGAATCAGACTTGGATAAATGAACGAAACTGACCGGTCACTGAAATGAACGACCGGGCAGAACTCTAATGTGCACTCGTTAACACTCAACTAACGACTGAAATCAAACTGAAATAGAAGAGACCAAGCGTCGGTGTGAGTTTTTTTTATTGTTTTTGTAGCACAATTGTGCACAGAAAATCAAGATTTGGTTACCTATGTTATAGATCAAAGTTTCAGACTACCTCGATATACTTCAGGTATTTTTTGCTATTTTTTTTTTTCAAATATAATGCAGATAATATCATGGAATTTTGCACACATTATTTTTATTACAGAAGGACTAAACCCGTTGAAAATGGTATGAATCGGTCTACGATTTCTCATAGCCCCCATACAAATGTCTTCCCGGAATGTAGTTTTATGGTACAATAATGAGTTCTGCAATGAGTTTCATGCAAAGTGAAATCTCAAAACCATATTTTATTTGCATTGGGCATAATTTTGACATACAAAGACCACTTCCGAAAATCAATTAAATGAACATAAATCTTTTTCAAGTTGTAATTCGACAAGCATAATCAAAATATACATATATATTTGACCGTAGTCCCCATATAAAGTCCAATTCCGAAAATCACTTCAATGCGCATAAATCTCTTATAAAAGCCACTATTTAGTTGAAATTCAACACCAATAGTCCATTCATATACAAAAATCGTCCATCTCAATATAATAGTGATCGGTCCATATTTGACCGTAGCCCCCATATAAAGTCTACTACCGGAAATCACTTAAATACGCATAAATCTCTTATAAATCTTCACAATAGGTGATTTGGTGGTGGGTATATAAGATTCGGCACAGCCGAATATAAACTCTTACTTGTTATTTTTTAAATAGTTTAAGAAATTTCTTTAAATAAATTTCTAATTAAGCTACTGTGACCGAAGTCATAAAAAAAGAAATGTCACACCTCATGGCCACACATACATACATTTATAAATGTTTAGACTACCCTACACAGCCTTATGGTTGGTGGTAACGTACTCCTTTTCACAGTCACAACATTTAACAAAAGTCCTTTTTAACACGGCTGTAGTGTGGACTCGCTACCAGTTACCTTACCTTACCTATCTCTTTTATTCCATCATTTAAGTCTGTTCCAAAAACATTCATTATTATAATCATTATTTTTTGTTTGTTTTTTTTTTTTGTCTTTTTTGCTCTGGCTCTCCTTATTAAAAAATGAACGACGACAACGCACCATTTTCAGTGGCACAAAATATTTCCATTCAGTCTTTCATTTCATTCATTTCATTTTCAAAAAGGCATTAAACAAACGGAAACAGGAAAATTAAGCCATGATTTATAATTCTTTCACATTTGTTTTTTTTTTTGTTGCGCTATACACATTCAAGCAGACATAGAGACATAGATATATATGTTAATATGCTGCTGCATACTAGATACGCGATATTTAATGTCGTGAGCGAGTGAAGTGAAAAACTGAAATATTAATGTGAACGTGTTAAATGCTAAATGTTGTAGCATTTGAATATATTTTTATTAAAGTTTCTCAATTTTCCTTTATTAAATTTATATGTATGTGGAAAAAAATATTCTTTATGAGTTGTGTTTTGTGTGTGGAAAAGCTTGAGTAGCTGCGAATAAATGACAGAACAGACAGACAGTAGGACGGACATGTTTTTGTGTTTGGTTTTTATTATTTCTTTTTCAATACATGTTGTTTAAAACAGAGACTATAATTTTAAGTAACGGAATGAAATAATCATCATTCATATTTTTATTTTACAGTGTTTTATACGTTTATATATTGGTTTTTACATTTTTCAAATGAAGCTGCATTCACTTGTTTCATTAGTAAATAACTTTAGATATTCTACTTTACACCATGAACCGAACCGTCTACGAGGGCGGTTCGTAAACTTCTTAAACTAGAACAGAGAGCGAGGTATAAACAGAAGTTAAGTTTATTGTTTTGCAAACTTCCATCTCTGATATGAACACATGTTAAATTTCTTTTCGATCTGGCAACTCCTTCATATAGGAACTGCTGTTCAAAAAAGACGCATCCGTGATTTTTTTACAATGGAAAAATTAGGAATTCATGGTGTCATTAAATATTTTAATAAAAAAGGTTTTTTGGGACAAGAAAATGATATGGTGAATGTGTTAGATGAAAGTGTTGCTTCATATGCAACAGTAAAAAATTGGGTTGCTGAAGTTAAACGTGATTGTACAAGCATTGAGGATGAACTACGTAGTGGAAAAGAAATTGTAGCCAAAGTGCATGATATGGTACTAAATGATGACAAATAAAAGTGTGTGAAATAGCCAATATCATGGGCATCTCAAATGATCGAGTCCATTTAATTTTACACAAACAACTACACATGCAAAGTTTGCTGCATTTGTTAATAGTCGACCAAAAACGGATAAGAGCGACAATTTCCCAAGCTTGTTTGGATCGTTTTAAGAAAAATAAAAGAATTTCTCAAGCTTGTTTGGATCGTTTTAAGAAACATAAAATGGATTTTAACCGTGGATAAGACACGTATCCACCACTATAATCCAGAGACAAAAGAACAATCCAAGCAATGTACTGAAGCTGAAGCAAGTGCCCCAAAGAAGGCAAACATAATTCAATCGGCTGGTAAGGTTATGGCAACGGGTTTTTGGGACTTCAAAGGTTTTATTGATTGACTATCTGCAAAAAGGTAAAACAATAAATTCACAGTACTATTACAACATTTTGGATCAATTAAATACAAAAATTCTACAAAAACGTCCTGGCTGACAAGAGAAAAAAATAATTTTTCATCAAGACCGCACAACAGCGCACAAGAATGTTTTAACAATTGCTAAAATCCACGAATTTAAGAACGAGTTGCTTGCCCACTCACCTTATTCTCCTGATTTAGCTTCCAATGACTTTTACCTGTTCCTAAATCTAAAAAAATTCCTAGCTGGCAAGCGTTTTACCTCAAATGAAGTTGCAATTAGAGTTGTAAACCATTATTTTGAAGGCCTTGAGGAAAACTATTTTAATCAAGGGATATAATTGCTAGATAAGCGTTGGACTAAGTGTATTGAAGTTTCAGGAGATCATATTGAAATATAACAAGTAAAAAAGTATAGTCGGTCAAGCCCGACCATATAATACCCTACACCCAGTGTTTGTATAAAACAGTTTTTCAGCAATAAACGCTATATGGGAGATATAACCTATTATGGACCGATCATCCAAAAATTTAGTGTCATGATTTCTGTGAATATAAATATTATATGTTAAACATTATCTTGATATAAACATTTTACAAGATTTGTGGAGTTTAAAATGAATTGTGGGAGTTTCGACTAATTATGGACCGACCATTATAAAATTAGGTATCATAATTTTTGCATATATGAAACTTATTTGTGTTTAATTTTATTTAGACACCAAAATATTTAAGAAATTTCTGGTCGTTAAAGTGATTTCCGGAAGTGGGCCTTATATGGGAGCTATGACTAATTATGGACCGATAATCATCAAATTGTATCAAATTTTTTATATATATGAAACATATTTGTGTTTAATATTATTTGAATACCAAAATTTTTGAGAGAGTTATGCTCTTTAAAGTGAGATTCGCGAGTGTGCCTTATATGGGAGCTATAATAAATTATAAACCCGTCTGCACAAAATTTGTAGATGTGATTTGGCTTCATTTACCACTCATTAGTGATGAAATTTGTGTGGATTCTTGCATAATTCAAAGATTTATGATCGTTAAACCCCAATTTCAAGAGGACATTTGTTTGGGGGCCAGGTGAAATAATGGACCGATCCATCCATCCTTGGGCCGAAAAAATATAACGTACTAAATTTTATCGAAATACAAACATCAGCACAAATTCAATATACTTTTCCCACTATGGTGGTGTAGGTTATAAAAATGTTTTTGAAAAACTAATTACATATTCTCTTTCTGTGCTAGGCTAAGCATTTTCCGAACCGCCCTCGTATTACGGTGTCTCTTTAAATGGCTACCTTAACCCTTATCTGAGTGGCAAGTTACACGGGTTCCTTTTAGGTTTTGAAATTATTTTTTTTTTTTGTAGAAATTGGCAACGATTGTACTTGATTGAAACTTCTTGCGAGCTCCCAACTTTTGATATTTTATTGTATTTAAACGTTTGTAACATTTAAAATTTTGTTGCAAATTGGATTGTTTCATAAGATTTGTATGAAGGTAACCGGGTAATTTATCATACAAAACATTTAGTTTTCTTTTTGTCAACCACATAAGGGTTAAACTCGAAACTTAAAATACACTTAAATTACTGCTTTAGAGAAAATTTCGTTTTTTGGTCCCAAATTTGTTTAACTTATTTCTTTAAAACTGTTTTGTTCGACTATTTTTGCTGTAACATGGCAACTCCAACAATATTTGCTTGTTAAATGCAGGTGTCGTTATTGAAACATTAAAAAATATCTGCTAACTGCTTTTTATTTGTCTACTTGCTGCCGCAAGTTTTGTTCACATTTTTTTCCATTCGCTCTTCTAAATAAATATTTGCTTTTATATACGTTTTGCAGCTTCTCATCTCTTCTTTGTTAACAAACATTTTCATTCAATTCATTCATTTACATGTTTATTTACGGTTATGATTGTTTGTTTGTCTACTTTTGAATTTACGTTTTTTGCTAGCTTGCAGTACTGAAAACCTATTAAATCTTTAACTTTTCAACACTAAATTTTTATTAAACTAACTTTGATACCCTGAAAGCTCTGTCCTTCAGCAGCAAACCTGTTTAATATGCCATGGCATGTGCTTTGCATTTGAATTTGAATTAAATACCATGAGACAGATGCTGCTTGGAAAATTCTCTACAATTGCTGTTGTTACTCCTGCTGCTACTGCTGCTTCTGTTCCAGCATTTGGTGCCAGCCACCTTGAATTGCAATGCAATTAAAATTATGCGCTTTTATGAGCTTACAACAGCATATTCTTCATATTCATTCATTCCTTTTTTTTTAATATAAAATATAATTTTTGCCCGCAAGAGTGTGTTTTTGTATTTTATGATCCTGTTTTTCATTTTGTATTACGAAAATTTGCCAAAGGAAACAAACATTGGTTTGTCAGTCATTTCTTGATGATTGCTGGTTTACACAGAAGAATTTTTAGTAAACTAAAAAAGCGCAGAAATTGTATTTTTCTTTTAATTGTTAGCAACAAAGGATATTGTGTTTCTTCACAAAAACACAAGGAACGAAAGAAAAGTGATTCGTTATTTGTGGGGTGGGGGGGATAAGAAAAAAGCACAATCAGAAATTGTATTTAGTTTTGATTTATACAAAAGCTACATTTAATAATTTAGGTGAGAATCAATTGGCCGCTGTGAGAGGCAAATATTATTTCTAGGCGCAGGTGCCGTTTTGAAACCTCATGTCTATGAAGGTGTTAATCCTTCTTAAATCATCCTCGAATGAAACAGGTTCCCTTAGTTCTTTTGTAGTTTTGAATCCTATTTAAATCACCAAACATTCTACATCTTAATTGCTTAAACGCCTGACAATGAAAGGAAGGTGAGCTGATACCTTCCTCGTTGTTACAACTTCTATCATTGAGAGTTTTTGTAGTTTTCCATACTGTCATCTTATTTATAATCGGTATTGTTTTCACCAATTCATCATGGAAGATTCACAACACAACACAGCGTATCTAAATTATTCAGCTTTATTACAAAAATCAGCGTTCTTGGAGAAAGATTTTTCATTCTCTTCATGCTTTCCGGACCTGCCAACAAGTTCGTCAATAACACACCTCTAGTTTATGACTCAGAAAGTGATTCTAAGGTGGGTGTTGGACCAATATTTCTGGGCGTTACAAACATCAGCACAAATCCAATATACCCTCCCCACTATGGTGGTGTAGGGTATAACAAGTAAGAAAGTATAGTTGGTCCAGCCCTATACCTGCCCTACACCCAGAATTTGTATAAAACAGTTTTTCAGAAATGGGCGCTATATGGCAGATATGACCTATTGTGGACCGATCATCTAAAAATTTAGTGTCATGATTAAATATAAATATTGTGTATGTTAAACTTTGTCTCGATATACTTTTAAAAGATTTATGGAGGTTAAAGTTGATTACGGAGAGGGTCTTATATGGGAATTTCGACAAATTATGGACCGAGCATTATAAAATTAGATGTCATTATTTCTGTATATATGAAACTTATTTGTGTTAAATTTTATTTGAATACCAACATTTTTAAGAGATTTATAGTCGTTAAAGGAAGTGGGTCTTATATGGGAGCTATGATCAATTATGGACGGATCTGTACAAAATTTGTGCGATTTGGCTGCATTACCTGTGCTCTGCGCACAAGCTTTACATGGACAGCCAGCCAGACGAATGAACGGACGGACATCGTTAAGTCGACTCAGGAAGTGATTCTGTATCGGTATAATTTAAGGTGGGTGTTGGACCTATATTTATGGGCGGTACAAGCATCAGCTCAAATCGAACCGCTATGGTGGTGTTGGGTATAATAAGTTTTAAAGGAATACCAGCAGGGATCGCTATAAGCTATTTAGGTGTATAAGAATCTAGGCAAATTTATCACAAGTGTCACTAGTTTCTAGGGTTGATTCCCTTACTTAGGACAATGGAAATGTAATGGTGCAAATTAAATAAAAAAAAGAATATAATATTACTTGTATTTTATTGCAGCAAATTTGAAGCTTGTTTTTAACTTTTTAACAATGATTCACTGTTTCTTTAAGCAAGTTTTCCCTGACTGCTTTATTAAACAAAATAATATTATTGAGAGATATTTGATATGTAAAATAATCACCCCTATCGTGAATAAAAATTCCACATGAAATTTGTTCCCTTTTCACATTTTCCTATTAAAATTCAATGTTGCAAAAATAAAAGTGAACAAATTTCATGTGGAATTTTTATTCACGATAGGGGTAATATGAAATAAATTATGTGAAATATTTTTATTGATTTTAAACTTGATTTTTTTCTATTTTCAGGTCAATGTTACAGAAAATGTCGGTGGTAAGTTTATCTTTAATTTTTGTCCGTATTTATTACATTAGAATCATTTTAGTGAAAGCTGGTATGTTTCTTATATAATAATTATACCCTACACCACAATAGTGGGGAGGATTGGATTTGTGCTGATGTTTGTAAGCCCATAAATATTGGTCCAACACCCACCTTAAAGTATACGGATCGGCTCAGAATCATTTTCTGAGTCGATCTAACGATGTCCGTCCGTCCGTCTGGCTGGCTGGCTGTCCATGTAAAGCTTATGCGCAGAATACAGGTCGCAATTTTGAAGATATTTCGATAAAATTTGGTACATAATATTTTTTCGGCCCAAGGATAGATGGGATTGAAACTGGTGGAAATCGGTCCATTATTTAACCTACAAAAGTCCTCCCGAAATTGGGGTTTACCGGTCATAAATCTTTGAATTATGCAAGTATGAAAACAAAATTTACCACAGATAATTACTGAATGAAGCTAAATCACATCTATAAATTTCGTGAAGATCGGTCCATAATTAGTCGTAGCTCCCATATAAGGACCACTTCCGAAAATCACTTAAAAGAACATAACTCTTTTAAAAATGTTGGTATCCAAATAATATTGAACACAAATATGTTTCGTACATACACATATAATATGGTAAAAGTTTATGGTGATCGGTCCATAATCAGTCGTAGCTCCCATATAAGGCCCACTTCCGAAAATCACTTAAAAGAGCATAACTGACTAAAAAATGTTGGTATCTAAAGAAAATTTAACACAAATTTTACGGAACAATTTTATTGTGATCGGTCCATAATTAGTCATACCTCCCATATAAAGCCCACTTCCGAAAGTCACTTTAAAGAGCATAACTCTCTCAAAAATGTTGATATCCAAATAACATTGAACACAAATATATTCAATATACATATATACGAATAATATGGTAGAATTTTATGATGATCGGTCCATAATTAGTCGTAGCTCCCATATAAGGCCCACTTCCGAAAATCACTCTAACGATCATAAATCGCTTAAAAATTTTGTTATCCGAATAAAATTTAACAAAAATAAGTTTCATATGTAAAGAAATGATGACACCTAATTTTATAATGGTCGGTCCATAATTAGTCGAAACTCCCATATAACAGACCGTAATTTTTTTTAACCTCCATAAATTTTTTGAAAGTATTTATCGAGATAAAGTTTAACACACATAATATTTACATATATTCACAGAAATCATGACACTAAATTTTTGGATGATCGGTCCATAATAGATTATATCACGCATAAGCTCCCATTTCTTAAAAACTATTTATACATATACTGGGTGTAGGGTATTATATGGTTGGACTTAACCTACTATTCTTTTTTACTTGTATAAAATATGTTTGAAAGATCCGCGGTGACCAACAAAATTTTAGAAACTGGGATCACCAAAAAAGCCACCCTACTATAACTAGTTTAAATGCAATTCAAATAGGGTGCTGTAGCTTAACTGGTTAGCGCATTTGATCATTAAGCATGAGTTAGTATTTGTAGCGCGGGTTCGATTCCCAGCCGCTGCCACTCAAACAATATTTGTTTCTGATAATTATTAGTTTTCTTTCTATCCATCAAAACTAATATTTATCACAGCGCTCTGCTTCGGTGGTATAGCATTGCAACGCCAGCGATGTAATTAAATAAAGGCTATAAAATCAAGCTTTAACATTTATGCGCCTACTCACCACCAGAGGCGCTGCAATTCTGCACTAAAAACAAACATAATGCGCAATTGCAGAGTTGCGATATAAAAAGCTTTCTTTTTTCACCACCTTTACTTCTTCAACTATCTCCTTTGCAACGAAAGTAACCAAATTATATATAGGCATATTAATTGCCGGAGTGATACTTCTTTTAAAAAAATATATCAACCAGAGATGGGCATATTGCACTATATTTTTAGTGCACTAAAAATCAAATAATTAGTGGTAGTGAAATTTTAATAGCACTACCACTAAGTAAATATTTGTAGTGAAATTGTTAGTGCACTAAAAATATAGTGCTTTATGCCCATCTCTGATATCAACTGATTTTATGTCTGGTATAGCTTCGAAACTGGCATATTTTTTTTCCAAGATTACATAATGACCCCTATAGTGAATAAAAATTCCACATGGAATTTGTTCCCTTTTCACATTTTTCCTATTAAAATTCAATGTTAAAAAATAAAAGGGAACAAATTTCATGTGGAATTTTTATTCACGATAGGGGTGAATATGTATTATGAAAAAATTACTCCATCATGTAGATAATGTTTGGTAGCCTCCTTAACGCAACGTGCAAAAGATATGTTAGCTAACTTGTATGCAACATCTGACCATCAATATGAAATTTGTTTTTGTGCAGTTTTTTAATATCAAAAATTGTTAAATCTTCATTTTGTTTACATGCACATGATCTTTCTCTTTATTTAACAACAATTTTCACAAATCTAACTTCGTTATTATTATTTTATATTTTAGTTGGTTTGCTAATCTCAGTGGTCATATTATAAAAGGAACTAAAGTGGAAAACAAATCTGCATTCTACAGCTGTTATATTTTTTACACTTCTTTAGCTTTCATAAGTCTTTATGTTTTGAAACTTTTTCCTCTCTCTACAAATAAAAAAAAAAAAAATACAGTATAAAACTTTTCCACTACACTATATAGAACTACACCACACAATGACTCTCTATGGCGTACTTGAAGGAAAAACTTGGCAGACTAGAAAAAAAGCCAAGAAAAGTTTTTCCCAAAAAACGGGAGAAAAAAAATTTGTATTAAGGAAAATATGAGCATCATATACATGAATATAACATGAAAATAACAAGAGTGTACAAATGAATTTAATGTTTATGTTGGCTTCGTTATTTTGTTAAATAAAAACTCCTCAAAAAAAAAAAACCAAATTCAACTTGCAACAGAATTCGAATTGTATACCTATACAACGAAAAAAAAGAAATTTTGAAACTCTGTTACTAGCAGCAATAAAAATTTGTTATGAGTTTTTCTTTAACAATTTTTGTTTGAGTTTTTGGTGTTTGAACACGGAGCAAAAAAAAAAAAAAGGAAGAAAGCAAGAAGAAAAAAATGCCAAGAAGCCTTTACATTGAACAAATATTGTGTAACAAATCTCTTTAAGAAACTCATACCCACAAATATACTTTTCAAAACAGCAGTAGATTGGATTTCTTGCGAAACAAAAATGAACTCAATAAATAAACGTTTTTTTTTTTTGGTTTGAAATATTCTTTTCATACATACTCGTATGTACGTATTTACATACATACATATTTATTGACTGGGTGATAATTGAGTTTAACGTTTCATTTGTTTTGGATAAAGAAAACTAATTATGTTGTTCAATCAGAAATTATATTTGAAAGCATTATTCACATAAAATCTGGTCGCAATTGATTAAACCCCAAATTCATAATTATTTATTAATATTTAAGAAAATCTATAAGCAAAAACTAAAATTCGCTTTAAAAGTGCGTGTTTCTGTTTTGATCGATCACTTATTTCAAATAGCCAATTTTTGTCATTGTCAAGAACTACAGTATAATTCTTTTCTTTTTCTTTGACAATAACCCACCCGATATTGACAATTTACTGGGGACAGTATTTTTCTCTTACGTCAAACTGTTTTGTTCTTATGCCATGTACGAGGTCTGATCAAAAAATAACCGTTATTTTATTTTTTGTTTTAAAATATTTATTCATTCATCAATAACTAGCTTGTCCCCTTCTAAGTAAGCCCCCTCAGACATAATACACTTATGCCAGCGTTTTTTTTCCAATCCTGGAAACAGTTCTGAAAGGCACTTTTTGGTATCGCCAACAGCGATCGGTGTCTTCAGTTTTAGGAAGAGCAAAAAGTCAGCAGGGGCCAAGTCCGGTGAATACGGTGGTCACGCACAAGCATCGATGTGTGAGCTGGTGCGTTATTATGGTGTAAAATCCATGATTGGGTTTTCCACAATTCTGTGCGTTTCTGACAAGTTGCTTTGCGCAAACGGCGCATAACTTCAAGGTAGTATTTCTGATTAACCGTACGACCTTGTGGCAAGAATTCATGATGCACCACGTCATTGCAGTCGAAGAAAATAGTGAGCAAAACCTTCACATTTGACCGAACTTGACGTGCCTTTCCCGGTCTTGGTTCTTCTGGACGTTTCCATTGGGATGATTGGGCTTTGTTTTCAATGTCATATCCATACACCCATGATTCGTCATCAGTTATGACCTTTTTGAGGAAATCTGGATCGTCTTTGACGATGTTCAACAGCTCCAGAGCGATGCCCATGGGACGTTGGTTTTTGCTCAAAATTTAGCAATTTTGGAACAATCTTCGCTGCCGCTCGTTTCATGCCTATAACATCCATAAAAATTGCTTGGCATTAGCTTAACGCCAACATCATCAGCAACCTCTGTGATAGTGATTCGACGATTATCCAAAATTATCTTCACTGCTTCAATGGTTTCATCGGTTGTTGACGCGCTCTGGTGACCAGGACGTCGTCATTGACATCTTCACGGCCACCCTTAAACCGGTTATACCACAATTGAACTTGTGTTCTGCTCATAGTAGACTCGCCAAACGCCACAGTCAACATTTCAAATGTCCTTGCGCTTTTAATTTCATTTTTTACACAAAACTTAATACAGTTTCTTTGATCCATTTTTTCGAATAGTAAATAAATCGAAGAGCACACCAAAACACGACTAACCTTCTTATCTGTCAAAAACAAACGGACAGTCCAAAATGGCTGATATTACCAACATATATAAGAGACATGTGTAGCCAACATAACAAAAAAAAAAAAAAATGCGAAAATCAAACATACGTAACTCACGAAATTTGAAAATCACGGTTATTTTTTGATCAGAACTCGTATGTATTACAGCTTTTGAATAATGACAGGGATTGACGGAAAAATGTTTCGGCAGATATTATTTTATATAAATAACAAAACTAATTACATAGTGATAAAAAATCGAACTTTTCGAATGGAAATGGGATGGGACCAATTGCAAATGAAAGTTGACATTATCCATAACATAACCTTCAAGCGTTTTTTAGTTCAGTGAGAGATTTTTTTAAACGAATTTGAAGTTGATGATTTCGGAAAGCTGTCTAACAAGGAATGATCATTGAACATGTGATAAAAAGCGGGTGAACTGGGTCACCATCGCATTGCATGTCGAGCAAGATGTTGTCAGGAACAAACAATTTGCAATTTCTTGTACATGACTGCAGCGATCACCTTGGTTATCTTACTGCTGCCATCCATATCTTAGTCAATTAGCATGACCCAAGTCTATTACTAGAAATGCAGCAATCGCAACATCGCACTGATCGACCACAACTGCCAAGAGATTAGAATTTACTACGTTTGCCATAGGCCGCTATTTAACTTCGTCCAAAGGTGTATCGTCAGCTACCTAAAAAGAAAGCCACAATTCCCGTACATTTCCTGAGTACCAAGTGTCACCACCACTTTCGATGGCTCTGTTGTTGTTCAGCAAGTTTAATAACTTGATTATACAGTATACAAAAGTGTATCCAGATTTTTTTTTTGAAATGGGCCCATTGTCGATCCAAAGCGTTATATATGAATATCTTTGGAAAGGTTTTTAAATAGATTTAATTTAATATATTGCAAACTTAGTGTTCGAGATATAACCAAAAATTGAAGGAGATATTTGAAAATGAAAACAAAAATATTAAGGATTTTCAGTACCAAAAAACAGTTTTATTATTAAACAGATTTTCTCTTCGATTAATATTTCCAATAGTAGTATAGGGTGTTTTTTTTTTAGATGTATATAACCTTAAGTTGGCAACAGTTTTTAAATGGCGGCCATTTTGTCAGATGTTAAGTGATTTATGTTTAAATATACTGACGCCTTTCAAATTTAGTTTCAAATGTATGGCTCTGTTTGAAATACGTATCGAGGGTGTTTTTTTTTTTTTAGATGTATAGAACTTTGAAATGGAATAAAACAAAGATGATTTTTTTTAATTAACATGAAACAGAGATGGGTATATTACATTATATATTTCAAATAATTAGTGGTAGTGCTATTAAAATTTCACTACCACTAAATGGTTAGTGGTAGTGCAATTTGTTGTTGGTAGTGAAGAAAAAGTGAAATTGTTAGTGCACTAAAAATATAGTGTATTATGCCCATCTCTGACATGAAACTTACTTTATTCTTCGGGCATTAAAATTAAAATACGATTGAGCACTTACAGGACAACATTCGCCTCGTTATTGCTGATATACGGCCACAAATGTTGGAAAAAGTCATCGAAAATTGAAGCTCCAGATTAGACTACGTTCAAGCCGGCCGGGTCGGTCATAGGCCAGAATAATAATTATAATAACAGAAGATTATCTTTCGAATAAAGTAAATTTCATGTCAATTTAATTTAATTTATTCAATTTCAAAGTTGTATACATCTAAAAAAAACACCCTATATTTCCAACAGTATTAAATATGTATATCCAAATGAAACCTATATATAGCCAAAAATATTTTCAAATTTAAGGGCAAATACTGAATAATTGTATTAAACCAAAAAAGCGCTCTTTTATGAAACCGATTTTTGCTTTGTTCTCTTCCATTTTCGAATCTATTTGGATGATTATTTCAATACAGCCTATTCAGAGAGTATTTCCAATAGATATGATAATCATATTTCAAAGATATGGCCAACCGGTATGTTATTTTAAGGAATTGTTAGTTTTTTGTTCACATACTCGTACACATACATAAATATGTCTTTATTTGTATCTTTTCCCAGTTGCTTATTATTTTTTAGCGCATGTAGCAAAACTTTATAAAAGCCGGAAATAATGCACTTAAGTTTTTCTTTTACTTCTTATTTTTCCTTATATTACTTTCTATATTTTTTTTTTTTTTTGATTTCCTTTTTTACTTTTTACAATTTTATTTCGCTTTTATGGCAAAGTTTCAGCAGCTTTCTTAGATATTTTGGTAGTTTTTTTAAGACTTATTTTGGTTTTTATATGAATTACAAGAAATTTTAATGACATTGACCAAAAAAGAAAAGACACAAATAAAGTTGATGATCATGATAATATTATTAAAGAGGGCGATTGCTATTTTGTCTGGTTGTCTAATGTTGCAACAAGGTTACAAGTTAAACACGAGTTTGGTGGAGCACAAGTGTAGTAAGTACACGCAGAGAAAAAATATAGTTTTGCATGTTTACCATAACTATTTCAAAATTTTTTAACATTTAAATATTATTTATATGATTTCTGCAACCATAATATGATTAAGTTAACATTCACATGATTATAGTAAATTTATATATATGATTACAGCAATTGTGTAATGTTTGTGGTAATCAGTTTTATGATGAAAAATTATACCATATTATGTTGTTCTCTATCATAATCAAAGAGCAACAAATTATGATAAATGAATTCAAACATGATTGCAATATAAATATACATAGTTACTACAATCGTATATACGATCATCTGTAATCATCTGAATAGTTTTTTTGTTGCCGCAAACATAAAAATAATTACACTGACCATAATATTGTTGTAAAAATGTTGACATTGTTATGGTAAACATGTACAACTAAATATCTTTTCTGTGTGTAGTAAGTGATGTTGCAACAACAAAAGGAAATCAATTGATGTAGAAATATGTTGTCAGCCAGGCAGACAGTCTACAAAAGTTAGATTTATACACTATCTGTTATAGAAAGTTTAGTAATTAGACACTTCTTATTTGCCAATATTAAAATAAAAAGAATATTACATAATATGTTTAATGTTCTCTTAGTAACGATTTTAAGTCTTAACAATACTTTAGTTCTTATTTTTGTAAACAGAATGCCAAATATATACATACTAACTAATCATTTTCTAAAAAGTATTTGCTAATATAAAAATTCCTTTAGAGTTCTAAAATACTTAAAATAAATTTAATATTTGTTGTTCTTTGTGCCGTTTTGTTTCTCATCTTAAAATTTGTTTAACAACTTCAACAAATTTTTATCAACAATAGTTTTTCTTTTCAAAAACTTTCCACCAGGAAACTGTTTTTTACCAGTGAATATTTGTAAAATATTAAAAAAAAGTTGTTGCCTGTGCGAGTATGTACTTAGATGCTGAGTACAAAGTGTTACTAAGTTTATGTTGTATTTTACTGTTTACTAAAAAGTTTATATTTATTTGTTGTTTAAACATTTTTGAAACTGTTGCTCTGGCTGGCATTAGTGCTGCTGGTAAAGCGGGTAAGTTAGAAAGCAGGCAGGAAATGGCAGTTGTAGTAGTTATTGCTCATTTGTTTAGTTTAGTTTTGAGGGATGCTCACAGGGTATTTCAAGTTACCAGTACACATTAGAATTATATTGTTTAACGTATTATTTATTTATTGAATCAGTCTTTCTTTCTTAGGCCTCAAAATAACTTAACTAAAATCATAACCAGTTGCTCTCTAATAAGAGCCTTGATGGACAAATGTTCTGCATCTTAATAGATGGGCTCTGCAGAAGCCTTTAACGCGTTTTGCTTTGCATGTGTATTTGGCTGACTTTATAGTTTTATAATGTAATTTTCAAAAACATTCTTGAAATCATCTACAACTAAAGGTACTTTTAAGTACCTATGGTTAATCTTATATTTTATTTATCATGATACACATGTATTGGTCCTTAGAATTTTTTTATAAGATGTTTCATATAAGATCACTACTGGTATTGCTGGTCATTTCCAAATAGTTAATTTTTGCTTTTAGAAAAACTATGGCTTTAAAATATTTTGCAGACGATGCAAAATTTTATTGTTTAACTAAAAAAGATAATTTGAGGTAAATCGGTCCAAACTTCAGCCAGTTATTTAAGAAAACCCGGACCAGTGTTTGGAATTTTTTTTAAATTTTCCAATACGTAAAACTCATTAACCATAAAATATAAAAAGAACATGCTAGGATATTTTTTAAACATTTAGGCGAGAATTTTCAAGAAATATAAAAATCTTAGAAATCAAATAAATAGCAAAATTTCATGCCTTTCAAGAAATGCATGTCAAAGCTACACCAATTTAAACCCCCTCAGCTTCAGCCTTGGATGGTTTGTGGGGTTTATTTTGAAATACTCCTTAAATATGGTCATGTAAAATTTTATCTTGGATTTATTTCCAAGAAAATATTCGATTCTGTCACTGTGCAATGTAGGATTTTAAAGGCATTTTTGCATGATTTTCAGCCATGCTCCAGAATTTAATTCTGTTCGGAAGTGGAATTAATTCCGTATACTGTTTCTATAGAAAAAGTAAAATGAAATTTTTTTTCAGCATGAAACCTAGAAATGCTTAAAATTACAATTCCACCTAGCAAATTAAAAGTGGTGTCATTCTGTAAAAATTGTTCGTGTTTTTTTTTTATAGAAGCAAAATGCAGAATTAATTCCACTTCCGAACGGAATAAAATTCTGTGACAAATTCTATTTTGATTTTCCATGTGTTATAGAAAGAAGACCTTGTAACATGTCCAGCACTCTCTTATATAAAACTGTCAGTATCCTGTTTTGTATACCCTTCACAGTGGGCGGCATGTGTAACATACATATGTTTGAAAACTTGAATTTTTTGCAATTTTTGTCGATTTTTAAAGGAATTTTTGTTTCACATTTTCTGTCTATTTTATGTATGTGTAACACTTCTTTATTTGCATATAAATAATTTCAGTCGCTTTAAACTGATGCTTATCGATTTTGTTCGTCTTCTTTATGCTTTTTTTACCAAAAATATTTAAGATTTTCTTTTACTTACAACCTACTAAGAAGGTATTTAAAATTCGTCTTCGCCGCGTACACTCTCCAACTTGTTGAAACATTTTTGTATTTGTTTTGTATTTTTTAACGTTCATACTTTTTGAATTATTAGAGGTTGTTGCTGATAAATACAATTGATGTCGTATATTTGTATTTATTGTTATTTTGTGCTTATATTGGCTACTGATATTGTAGCAGCTCTTACAAATGTTGCCACTTGTGCTGTTGCAGTAGAAAAATGTTGTTGATACTACATATGTATTTAGCTCTATTGTGTATTGCTTAAATTCGATTAACAAGTTTTTTGCTTCACTTCGTTTCTCTCTTGCTTTCCTCCTCAGCGACATATAACTAGTAAGTTTATACAATTGTTGCTGTTGCTGTTGCTGTTACTGTTTAACTTATTATTGAAGTTATTTGCTTGTTATGCTGTTTGCAGCAACAACAGAAGCAACACTAACAATTGCAGTAACAACTTAGAAATTGCATTTATTTCGAGTATGAAAAACTTGTGCGGATAGAAAGTTGTCATAAACTTAATTTCGTTCTGTAATAAATAGAGTAGAAAATTTGTCGTTAACTTTTGTTTTCATGAAATTCTTACAAAAAACAAAAAATAAACTTAAACATTTTGTACTGCTAAGAGATTTTATTTATAATGTCATGTTATTAAGTGATTCAGTATGAGAACTTCGTTATAGATTTGTTATTTTCTGTGAAAAATTATTAAAATTTCAATTGATATTTTGTAAGTTTTCAAGTGAAAGTATACATGCAATTGAATTTAATAAGATTTTTCAATTAGAATTTAATTTCAGCAAATTTCTAATTATTAAGGTACTGTGGCATGAAATCAAATATTTTCAGTTCACAAAATTTAACAACTTTATAAAGCATTGTTCATACAAAATTCGTTTGCTTAAATCGACAGTTCAATTCCAAACCATGCTATGTCGACTTAGCATGTTTTTAATTTTTTTGCGTTTTTGAATTTAGATTTTTTCTACTTAAATTCTGTCAAAATTTGGTTGTGATTGGCTAGTCCAATCAATAGTTATAAACAACAAAGTTCTATCTAATATGGTTTTTTAGATATCGCCTGTAAACTTTAGGAGCTCTTCCTGCAAAACTCACTTTTTCGACTTAGCATGTTTTGCAATTGAGCTGTCGAAATGTTTCCATTTCTTTTGTAAAATAAAAAAAACTATTGAATGCATTTCGGCAACAAATTGCTACTTTTTAATAATATAGGGTGATTCAAGTAGAGATACATTTTCAATAGCCTTTTTTTTTTGCCAGATCACGTGTGAGTCGTGTCATGCTGTCATGTTATTTTTTTTAGTATTGTTTGGCATTTCATAATGGAAAGACTTACGCCTGAACAACGTTTACAAATCGTGCAACTTTATTACGAAAATTGACGTTCTGTGAGGAATGTGTTTTGGATACTTCGCTCAACTTATGGTCAACATAATCGGCCTACTGAGCGTACTATTCGCAACACCATTACCCATTTTAAGACCTAGCATTCATTATTGGATAATATTCGACTGAATAGACCACGTCCAGCACGCTGTGGTGTGGTTTGTAGGCCGGTGGAATCATCGGTTTATATTTCTTTGAAAATGATGTCGCTGCGAACGTAACCGTCAATGGCGACCGTTATCGTGCCATGATAACCAACTATTTGATGCCTGAAATGGAGGCTCGTGATATCGGCTATATTTGGTTTCAGCAAGACGGCGCCACTTCCCACACATCGCCTCAAGCAATGGATTTATTGAGAGAACACTTCTGTAAGCACATAATTTCATGTTTGGAACGGTCGATTGGCCACCAAGATCATGTGATGTCACACCGTTAGACCGTTTCCTGTGGGCATATGTAAAGTCTAAAGTTAAAGCGGACAAACCCGCTTCGATTCAGGCCTTGGAGGAAAACATCACGCGTATCATTCGCCAATTACCAGTCGAAATGCTCGAACGAGTCATCGAAATCTGCGACGTAACAACGGCCAACATTTGATAGACATAATCTTCAAAAAATACCAAATGCCAAAGAATGTTCTTTCAAATGATAATAAACATTCCCCATTAAATTTGAATTTTCTGTGTTTTTTTTTTAAGTAGGGACCTTCGAAATGGACCAGTATTAACTGTTTCATTTTCAATTTGTTTTTCATTAATTCCTTTTCACGCCACTGTGTTGATGTAGTTGTATACAAAGTAGTTTTTTTTTTAATTCATAATTTGTCTGTCAATAAATATTTAAACAACTTAATTGTTCATAAAAAATTGTGCAAATAAATGAAAAATATTATTGCAAAATTAAGTATGTATAACTATTGGGGCGTACCAATTGGTATTTGAATTCATTGGTCCTAAATGGTTTTCATACATTTCCTCAAAGTTAAAAATGTTTTATTCATTATTAAATATATTTTCTAACAAAAAATACAAATTTCCTTTAATTTTGAAAAATTTCCTTTAATAGAAATTTTAATTAATAACATTTGTCTTTATTTTTCTTTATTCATAACAATAATACCCAACTGTAAATAAAAATTTGACAAGTGTATTTACAAAAAGTTCCCTTTAAATTAAGGATTTTCCTGAAAATTAAAAATCTTCCTGTTTAGGAAATTTTATATTTTTTTGTTATCAGTTTTTTTTTTATTATTAAACATCTTTTTCTAACAGCAACTTTGCTATCATTTTGAAAATTTCCTTTATTTTTAAATATTTCCCTCTGAGGGAAATTTTAGTTAATTATCTTTTTTGTTAGTTTTCTTAATTTTTAAACATAATTTCAAATTGTTAATACAAATTTAATGTGTTTTACAAAATTTCCCTCTCACAAAAAAATGTCCCTTTTAGGGAAATTTCTATAAGATATATTTTTATTAATTTTAGTAAATTTTTAGTAAATCCAAATTTGCTATCGTTTTGCAAATTTCCCTTTAAAGGAAATTTTATGAAAATATTATTATCTTAGGTTTCATAATTTTTAAATATAATTTAAAATTTTTAATACAAATTTAATATGTTTTACAAAATTTATTTAGGGAAATTCCTTTAAGATATATTTCTATTAATTTTAGTAAATTTTTAGTAAATCCAAATTTGCTATCGTTTTGCAAATTTCCCCTGTTTTTCAAAATTTCCATTTAAAGAAAATTTTATGAAAATATTATTATTTTAGGTTTCTTTATTTTTAAATATAATTTAAAATTTTTAATACAAATTTAATATGTTTTTTTAAAATTTCCCATTTAGGGAAATTCCCATTTGGGGAAATTTTTTAAAAGAGATATTTCCATTAATTTTATTCATTCCTAAATATGTTTTATAACAGTAACTCCAAATTTGCTATCATTTGGAAATTTCGCTTTAAGGAAAATTTTATTAAAATAATATTTTTCTTCTATTTCCTAATTATTTAAATATAATCTTAAATTGTAAATAAAAATTTGTTATGATTTTCAAAACTTCCTTTATTTTAAAAAATTTCCCTTTAAGGGAAATTTTATTTAATTAAAATTTTTCTTCAGTTTCTGAGTTTTTATGGCCAGTTTTTAACTTGATACAATTTAAATACGAAATTTGTTAATTTTTCCTTAAACTTGAGTTTGATTTAAATATCGTTTCATTTTTTCAGTGTCAAATTGCGTTTGGTATTTAGTAGCGCTATTAAATGTCAAAAAAAAAATATAAACAACTTCTTCATTTAACAGCTGATTTACTATTTAGTTTACAAATTGTTGTAAGCTAAATGGACACAAGCTGCATAATTCATATCCTCTTCATCTAAAATCATTTTTTTAGTTGATATTAATAACACAGTAGCACAATGTTTTTATTCGCGGGGAGAATATTTTTATCAAATAATAAAAAAAAAACTTTAATGCGCGAGTTTGTTGTATTTAAATGGACGTAGTCAGTGATTTGAGTTATTTTTAAATATAATCTATAAAAATTAATTTGGTATTTAAACGGAACTTAAGTTTAAAAACACTTTAATTTTAAGTTAAAAACTGGCCATTAGACATAAATCCTAATGGTAAATAAACATTTGTTGCATTTACAAAAATTTCCCTTAAGTTTCAAAATTTCCCTGTTTAGAAAATTTTCTTTAAAGTATGTTGTCATTCGTTTTATTTTGGTTTTAAACATAATTTGTAAAAGTAAATGCAAATTTGCTATAATATATTATATTTAAAAATTCTTTTTAAGGGAAATTTTACTTATATAAAATTTTCATTGGTTTCTTAATTATTGAACATAAATTCCAGTAATAAATAGAAATTTGTCAAAAATTTCCCTGTCTGGTAGATTTTCTATAAAAAAGTTTTTATAAGTTTTTTACATTAATAAACATGTTTTCTAACAGTAAATGCAAATTTGCTATAATTTTAAAATTTCCCATACATTTTGAAATTTCCCTTTAAGAGAAATTTTGCTTAATTACATTTTTTCTTAGTTTTCTTAATTTTCAAACATAACTTCTTGTTGTAAATTAAAATTTCAAATAGTTACAAAATTTTCTCTTAAAAATAAAAATATCCTGTTTCCATAAAAACGATTGTTATAAGTTTTTTGCAGTATTAAACATCTTTTCTAACTGCAATATAAAAGTTTGCTATAATTTTAAACATTTTCCTAATATTAAGAGTTAGGGGAAATTTTATTTAATTGCATTTTTGCTTTTTTTTATTTTTTTTAAATAATTTTTAAATATGAATTAAAATCTAATATTTAAAAAAATTTCCTTGTTTAGAAAATTTGATTTTTTTATGGTGAAGGCCCTAATGTTTGCATTTATGTTCACATAAAAATCAATAATTTTTTTGTATGTTAATTATACAAATCTCATTTAGCATATTTCAATTGAATACAATAGAACAATACAGAGACCATCAAATAGCATTAACAACATTGAGTCAGCACGAAGTCAGTGTTGTAAAATAATAATTTCCTTCAATTAATCAAACAAAATAAAAACTTAATGAAAATTATAATTGACTTTGAGAGTAAATTTTAAACATAATGTCAAAATTATATATAGAAATATAAAACAAATAATTAATACAAATTCTCCTCAAAATTGTCACTTAAATTATGAAAAACATTCTGCAAAATAAATGGAGAATTCTCTATCATTTGCAAGTGCTAAGTCTTTTTTGTTGCCAGTTTTTTAGCTTTTTTACCAACATTTTTCAACATTTTTTAAAACATCGTTTTTGATTTCTCATTCCTTTAATTGTCTGCCTTGAATGTTTTGATTTAATTTGTATTACAAAGATAAATAAACATACATAAACTGTTTACTTAGAAAATTATTAAATATTTATTGATGTTGTCTGTCAACAGATGTTTAATAACAAAAATAACAACAACAACAACAAATATTATTTTAATTACAGACAAAATATAGAAAAAAAAACAAACTTAATAATCAAATAAATGAGTAATTGCAAAAAAAATCAATTATTCTTATGCTTGAGTAATTTAATTTAAAAAAAGCATAAAACTTCCGCAAGAATAAATCATCAATTTTAAGGTTGGTTGATGATGACTATGTTTTTAAAGAATGTTTCTAAATGAATTCTAAATGTAATATAATAATAATATATTGGGATATTTCAGAATGAACTCGTAAGAGAAAATTCATAAAAAAATGTACTCGTATATTAACCCTTTAACGGGAGATTTAAAATTGAAATTTTACATTCATTAACCCCTACACAACCCCGCCTCTTTTCACTTAACGAACAATTTCCAAGCCCCACATGAATCTGTCTCATGTGGACAGCTACTGTCAATGTCATGTTCTTGATCAGAGCATTTGTTCCTGCAATATTCATTTATATAATAACAATACTAACAAACAAACTATGAAAATCAATATCATTATGTTTTAAGTTTTTCAGTTTGCAATAAAAGACTCAAACTAACTGGTATTAATCAGATCAGTTTTCCCCTATTTCACTTCATTGCCAGCAGAATTTATAAAGAAAACACACGGCTTTTAACGACTCAAATTTGTTTCAATTCTCTTACCCATTTGTAGCCCACTGTATTGTCTTAGAAAGTGCTGTATGTTTGAGTAGCATTGTTTACTAATGCCTTCTTCTAAACATTTGGCTTTTAATCATTTTTAGGGTTACTAATCAATTATAAATGGAAAGAGGTTTTGTGTATAACTTGTATTTCGTTTTTAGCTTGACCAATATATAAATCAAAAATGATGATAAAAAAAAATTCTAAAGAAATGTCTAAAGAACAACACAGAAAAGAGAACAACTTGTTAAATTTGTATACGCTACACCACCTTAGTGCGGAGGGTATACGGGATTTGTGCTGATGTTTGTAACTATTTTTAGTCCGATCATAACATTTTGTAGACCGGTGTTCATGGCTCTGTAAGGACTACATTTCTGTCCTTAATCATTTTTTTTACTACTACGTCAAATTCTAGTCATGATTTTTAATAACTCGGTTCGTACCCACAATAATCCTAAATATGTTTGTTTGAAAAAAGGGCCGCGTTATTTGGTGAAACTTTAAGTAGGTAGTAAAAAATTATTAAGGACAGAAATGTAGCCCTTACAGAGCCATGAACACCGGTCTACAAAATGTTTTGATCGGACTAAAAATAGTGATACAGTGAAGAAAATACTAAAAAGGCGGTATTTGTAGGCGTGGCAAAAAAAAAAAAAAATTATTTCAGGAATTGTTTTTCTATTATCTTTAATCCTAGGCGTGACTGACACTCCACTGTACATCAAACCTAATCTCATCAACAAATTTTGTGCAGATCAGTCCATAATTCCTGATAGCTCCCATATTAGCCTAGCTGCCAAAAAAAAAACACTTTAAACAGTATAACTGCCACAAACATTTTGGTATCCAAATCATATTCAACATATGTCTATTTCATATATACAAAAATCATTTGGCTCACATATAAGGCCCATATAAGGACCATTGAACATAAATAAGTTTCATAAGTACAGAAATCATGACAACTAATTTTATAACGGTCGGTCCATAATTAGTCATAGTTTTCATACAAGATCCGCTTCGAAATTCACATTAATCTCCATAAATCTTTTAAAAGTAAATATCAAGATAAAATTTAATACTAAACATATTTATATGCACACAAGTCATGCCACTACATTTTTGGATGATCGGTCCATCATAGCTCATAGCTGCTATATACAGCCTATTACTGAAAATCTGTTTTACACATATAATGGGTGTAGGTTATTATATGGTCGAGCTTGACCGACTATACTTTCTTACTTGTTTAGTAAAAGAAATACCCAATTCGAAAAGCATAAAAGGTTTAAAACTGTGATATTGTGAAAGAATATTTTGAGGCTTTTAAACAAATACTAACTGTCAACTTGACAACAGTTCCAATTATAAACGTGGAATAATGTGATTACAAACAGATTTTTTTATTATACTTAAGATATAGTCATACTGGAAAAATATATACAGAAAAAAAGCTTCAGATTTATTAATTTCTTTCATGTTTAAAATTTTACTTAAATGATTTTTGTCATAAAATGCCTTTAAACGCTAAAATTAACATTTCACCAAGTCCTCAAGCTAAATTTTAACTTCTGTAATTTTTGTTTGTTTTTATTACTTCAGTCGAAATTTAATGATACAGAGTAAAAATTTCTAAATATCAATAGATATTAAAAAGCTAAAGAAATTCGTTAAGAACTTAAGCTTAAACTTAAATATTCTGCTATACAAGGTCAGCGCTACTAAATTACACATAAGAACTAGAAAATAATAAAAAGAATAATTTAATAGTTTAAGCTACATTTAGAAATAATTAAAAATGAGAAAACACCATAATTTGGCAAGACCACAATTTAAAAATATTTATTTTTAGACCTGAAATGAAAAATACCAAGAGAATTAATCTTGAAAACTCTCAAATTTTCGCGTTTATTTAAATATTCTTTTGTTATCTATAAAAGCGAATTTGTTTATTGGAGGAAGCTTAAATAAGTCATTCCACATTTTCTTGCGTTAAAAAGATTATACATATTTCAATTGAAACTACGAGGTCTGATCAAAAAATAACCGTTCAAATTTCGTGAGTTACGTATGTTCGATTTTCGCATTTCTTTTCTGTTATGTTGGGTACACATGTCTGTTATATATATATGCCATTTTGGATTGTCAGTTTGTTTTTGACAGATAAAAAAGTTAGTCGTGTTTCGGTGTCCTCTTCGATTTTTTGCTATTCGAAAAAGTGGATCAAAGAAACTGTATTAAGTTTTGTGTAAAAAATTAAATTAAATGCGCAAGGACATTTGAAATGTTGACTGTGGCGTTTGCCGAGTCTACTATGAGCAGAACACAAGTTCAATTGAGGTATAACCGGTTTAATGAAGGCCAATAAGATATCAATGACGATGCTCGTCCTCGTCGCCCGAGCACGTCAACAACCGATGAAAACATTGAAGCAGTGAAGAAAATGATTTTGAATAATCTTCAAATCACTATCAGAGAGGTTGCTGATGATGTTGGCATATCGTTCGGCTCGTGCCAAGCAATTTTTATGGATGTTTTAGGCATGAAACGTGCGGCAGCGAAGATTGTTCCAAAATTGCTAAATTTTGAGCAAAAACAACATCGCATGGACATCGCTCAGGAGCTGTTGAACATTGTCAACGACGATCCAGATTTCATGACATGGAAAAGTCCGTAAGAGCCAATACCGAAAAAAGCATGTCAAGTTCGGTCAAATGTGAAGGTTTTGTTCACTGTTTTCTTCGACTGCAATGGCGTGGTGCATCGTGAATTCTTGCCACAAGGTCGTACCGTCAATAAGGAATACTACCTGGAAGTTATGCCCCGTTTGCGCAAAGCAATTTGTCAGAAACGCACAGAATTGTGGAAAAACCAATCACGGATTTTACACCACAATAACGCACCAGCTCACACATCGATGCTTGTGCGTGAGTTTTTGGCCAAAAACAAAACCGTTATCACGCCTCAACCACCGTATTCACCGGCCTTGGCCCCCGCTGACTTTTTCCTCTTCCCAAAACTGAAGACACCGATGAAAGGAAAGAGTTTTGATACGATTGAGGAGATAAAAGAAAAATCGAAACAGGAGCTGTTGGCAATACCAAAAAGCGCCTTTCAGAAGTGTTTCGAGGATTTGAAAAAAACGTTGACATAAGAGTCTTATGTCTGAGGGAGATTACTTTGAAGGCTATGAATAAATAGATATTGATGAATAAATAAATACTTTTTGAAAAAATTAAAAATAACGGTTATTTTTTGATCAGACCTCGTATGTACGTAGTTTATTTTTGGAACTAGAAAAGATATTGCTTTGAAATATTTGTTTCTATGTATTATATGCAATTTTACATGAAACACTGTGAACATTTTGAAAACAGTCAAGGTTTATGGAGCTTTTAAAGTGTAAGATTTTGTATAATTATTTGGTATTAATGAAAATCTTAGGAATTGAAGATTGATATCTTAATAAAATGAAAAAATGGCATGAACTCGAGCCAAAATGAAAATATTCTATAACTTTCTAACACAATATTTAGCTAATAAACTAAAAAAATTACAATATTATAATTTTCCATGAAGAAAAATATAGAATTTGGTTTAATGTAAAATTTGAACGCTTAAAGATATGTTAACAAAATGTACCACAAATATAGACTTAAATGTCTTTAAATCAATGACATTAAAGTTTTTTAAAATTCTTATTTTCAAATACTTAAATTCCTAAAACGGGAAAAATGTGTTTCAAAATTGGATTTTTTTTTAATAAAAGTGCCCACTGTGACGTTATTTACCGTGTGCAAGTAAAAAAACTTTATAAGGCTACACAAATATGGAGCTTTTTCGAGGATTAATGATTTTCATTTTTAAACTTTTTTACACAAACATACATTTTTCATCAAAATTGTCCAAGTTTGGATAGTTCTGGGGAGGACTATTTCACACGCATATGCATTTAGTTCTTTTTTCGACTCGTATAAAAATTATATATATAATCCCGAAGAAAATTTGTTTCTCTAAAAGAAAAAATATGGTTAATTTTTTGGGAAAAAATGTAAAAACACACTGCTCTTTTTAATTGTTCCAACTTTGGATGTGTATAACTTTTTATAGGGACGGGATAACTTGCAACAAAATATTTAAATTTCATTTAGAATTTTATCACAAATTTAGCTGCCGTAGGCCCAGCATATGTAAAAAATGAAAAAAGTTGAAAATTTAAAAAAAGAGATAACTTACTTATGTGAGAGTGTGTTTTTTTTGTAGATCTTCTTAAGGACTATATATATTTTAAATTACAGGTTATTTGGATCATTAATGGATTTTTGGTGAATTTTTAAAAAAATGTAAAACCTGAGGTGAATATATTTGAGGAGCCAACCACTCTCCCCCATTCTACTGGCGAAGCCGAAAAACTGTAAATCAATTGAAAAACTCCTCAGTCCCAATTATGTATGTAAAATTTCGTTGCGATATCTCCAATAACTTCCGAGATACCTATCAAAATTCATTACAGTATTATTTACGTTTCTTTCAAATAAATATGTCAATTCTAAACAACTGGTCTCCTCGGGGTAAAATTTCGCACGGTAGTAGCAAAGGATTATGCGTGTTTAAATTTTGTAGGTAGATCCAACAAATTTTCCAGGGGCGGAGCTGTGGGGTCTACAAATAGGGACTTTTAACATAAAATTTGTTTAAACGTATGTATGTACGTTATTTTTTTTTTTTGGGTTTACATCCAATTCCTAAGATTTGAATATTTTCTAAAAGTCCACGGCTAGGTCATTAAAAACAATGATTATGTGTGCTATTTGTGTTTGATAGTTTTCGAGTTATAAGTATTTTAAAATTGAAAATTCAAAAATTTTTACCAACTTAGGTCCGATTTTAGTAAAATATAAGTCAGAATTTTTACAGATTGTCCTTAAATTTATTTGCTATATTAATTTGAAAAGTTTAAAAAAGAATCGAGCAACTGTTCTGGCAAGGACAGGAATTTTAGTTTCTCATTTTAGCTTTTCTTAAATATTATTAAATATGCATCAATGTGTGATTCAAAAGTATTCAATCGCTTTTTTTTTGTCACATTAATATTAAAAAGTGTATGCATGACCGGATTTTTTCTGAACAATGTTTTATATTAATGAATCATTCATATTTGTGTGCTAGGTGATGGCTTCAATAGAAAGACAATTTTAGCTATTTTTTTTTTTTTTTGAAATTTATCTTGCAGCAATAAATTTGTTGGTATATTCAGAACCTTAACCAGTGTTATATCTTCATATGGGTGTACATACATATATTTCAATTGACATTAACCTTCAAATTAATTTCAATATTCCAAAGTTTTTGTACTTTTCAAAATCAAACACTTTATCATACTTTTCATATGTTTCTCTCTCTCTTTTATAAAAAATATAAAACTCTTATAAAAATTACTTATAACTATTTACAATAAATACTAATAATAACTATTTCACAATAAGCTCCATGGAAATGCCATTTTCCCACCCGTCTCACATCACTACATCATTGTATGTTTCTAGTGCAGCCAAATCCTCCAGTTTATTTTTCTGTAAATACTTTCTAAAAGCCTGCGGAGTGTTAAAACTCTTTAAAGGATATTTGCCAAAGCGGCCATTGGTCTTGGAGAGCACATAGTAGACAGGATAGGCACCGGGTGCCACATGCACCGTCATAGTCTTGGACAGTAAATTACCAGCTAAGTCCTCTTGGTTGTAAAGGAAATGTAAATGTTTCTTTTTGGGTTGATGTTTGGGTTTTAGCATTTTTTCTGGTTGGGGCTGCAGGGAAAAACCTCTAATAATTGAGTTATCGTTAAGGGCTGCCTGAGGCAGGATTTCGTTTTGTGGTCTAGAACGACGCATATAGGTGTATTTCCTTTTGCCTGAGTAGGGTTTGAGCGTTTGTATTTTATACATAGAAGAGTCCACATTCAAAACATTAGGATCTTCTTCAAAGGGCGGCAAGTCTAAAGGATTAACACGTATCACTTTTTTACTATCATTTTCCACTGTGTCCAGTATAACATCATCGGTTATGGGCAGTAATTTGGATAAATCTGCTGCATCTACTTCGAGATTGGGCTCGGCAGCAGCTTCAGCCGCTGGTTTTGCCCATGACTGGTGATTTTTTAGCAAAACCACCAAAACCATCAGAAACTTTAATGAAACAGGAAAATTATTTTATAAATTTTGTAATTAATCATCAATTTATTTAGTTTAATTTAAACACAATTTTTAAGCTTGCTAATAATTAATTATTAATTTGTTTGAGTATTTTTTTATTGTTAATTGAAATTTAATTTTTATTATGATCTCACTCACCCATAACTTGTGACAGCTTAACATATTTTGTTAGAATTGTGTGTTTTTTTTTTGTTAAATAAATTAGTTTGTAAAACAATTGCAAATTATTTACACCTTCACTTGTTGTTCTTTTGGAGTTTTGCGTATATTTTGAATTTAAGTAGGAATTTCAATTAGAATTATTTTCCCAACTGGCTATACTACCTACGTCTATAGTGAAATGTTAACGACTGATCGGCTTGTAAGCCATTGTATTAAGTTTTATGCGGCGTCTGTGTCTACAACATCTCTCAGCAGCAGCACATCTTAATATCCACTTATTTACGTTGTTTTGTGCTGCTGATTACAAATAAACAACTAAACATTTCGGTTTTTTTTTATGTTCTTCCCAAAACTTTTTTCTTCTAGACACATTTTTTCACCGTTCTTTACTAATGTTTGTTTTTTTTCTTTCGTCATTTTATTCGTTTTTTATGTTGTATGATGATTCTTAACACCCAATAGTAATTATTAGCAAAACATGTCAAAAGAAAATAATAATCATACCATACATAGAATCATGACTGGCTAAAATAAACAAAACATACACAACAAAAACAATAGAAAAATGTATAAAAATAAATTATTAAAAGTAAAAAAAAATAGAATAAAAATAGAAAAAAATTTCTTGATAACTTGTGTTAAAAAATGACTGTTCTTTAATGATGGAGAAGAAGTACAGTGGGGAAAAAGGGGTGAAATATGAAGAAGTGTTTTAATATTTTCTATTTTAAAAATACTAGTTTCAATAGAAATATGAAAAAATCATTTATATTTTTTTAAAAAATTTTAGGAATTAGGAATTGAAGGCAAACCAAAAAAATTGCACATGTTTAAACAAATTACATGTCAAAAAGAACCATATTTTAAAACACCACAGCTCCGCCCCTGAAGAGTTTTCATCATCAAAATTTAAACACGAATACGCCTTTCCTACTTCACTAAAATTTTATCTCGAACAGAACAGCTGTTTAGTTATGACAGATTTATTTCCAAAAAAAAAAAAATTTTAATTCTGCCCCATTGTGTCCATGCAATATATGAAAAAACGTAAATATTTTTGAAAGGGGACAAGGTCTGTGTAGCTTTTAAAGAGTAAATATCAGTTTTTTATATACATAAGTATTTGGTGTTAATAAAAACCTTAGGACTTAAAGATTGATATCTAAGTGAAATTAAATAATTCTATAACTTTCTAACACAATATTTAGCTTATAAACTAAAAAAAATTATAATATTATAATTTTCCATTAAGAAAAATATAGAATTTGAATTAATGTCAAATTTTAACGCTTAAAGATATCTTAACAAAATGTACCACAAATATAGACTTAAATGTCTTCAAATCAATGGCTTTAAAATTTTTTAAATTTCTTATTTTCAAATACTTAAATTCCTAAAATGGGAAAAATGTGTTTCAAAATTTGATTTTTTCATAAAAGTGCCCACTGTGACGTTATTTACCATATGCTAGTAAAGAAACTTTATATGTAGTTAGAAAACATATGCGGCTATACAAATATGGAGTTATTTCGAGGATTAGTGCTTTGCGTTTTTTAGATTTTTTTACTCTAACCTAATTTTTTTATTATAAGAATTTGCCAAGTTTAAATAGGGCTGTGTCTGCTTAACTAAGCCAAATTTTATATTACACTTTTGTGCATTCAGTTCTTTTGCTGTATCATCAAAAAAGTATATATAGCCCCAAAAAAATATTTTTTCTATAAATGAAAAAAATATAGGGTCTTTTTTAAAAAAAAAAAAAAAACTTTATAAATACTAACCTGTTTTATATTTCAACTTCAGAGGCGTGTAAATATTTATAGGTACAAGATAACTGTTAGCAATTTCTTTTAATTGTATTGAAAACTTTATCGCAAATATAGCTGATATTTGAGAAAAATTCTTTGATCCTCCGTAGGCCCGCCATATATAAAAAACCCATAAAAGATCGAACAAATTTAAAAATACAAACCTAAATAAAGCGCTGTTCTAAAAGGAAAGGAAATGAAAAAAATCAATAGCGCAATTCACAATCTTGTGCAAATGGTATTGCATCATTGCATTTGCAAAATGGTTTAGCATATTTCTGCTCTTGCTGTGTATTTTGTTAGTGTAGAGCAAAAACTTTTGCAAATGCAATGATGCAATAGCATTTGCACAAGATTGTGAATTGCGCTAACAACTAAATAAATAAATAAAAAACTACACTTATTCTGTTTTTACGCGGTTTTTTTTACATGGTTTGATAATAAAGAAATTTTAAATTTTTGTACACGTTTTATTCCATTTAGCACGATTCAAAATCTTTTGGGCTTAAATTTAGTTTTTTGGTTAAATTTAATTTTAGCGAAATATTTATGTATGTTCATATCACAAATTTAGGGGAATTCCGTTGTTGTGGATACAAGTAAATTTACTGGTCAGGGCAATTGTAAATAACACAAATTTAGGGGAATTCCCTTTTAGTGCTTTCAATCAAATGAAATTGTCATACATTTTTTTTTAAATTACCTTTAAGCTTAGAGTGCATATCGTTTTTTTTTCTTTAATTACTATGTACAGTGGCTCACATTCAAAGTCGGGCAAGATGATTTTAAAAATTTACTTTCAATTAACACTTGTGGACTATACGAGAGTCTACATATGAGAACTTTAGAAATTTACAGGTTCTTTTCAATTTATTTAGGTCCGATGGCCGGCATTATGTGTGGCGCAAACCTAATGAGGAGTTTTGTCCTAAAAATACTAAGAAAACTGTAAAGCACGTGTGGGGTTACATGACTGCTTCCGGTGTCGAAAATCTTCATTTTATAGACGGCATAATGGATAATAACATATATCTTGATATTTTGTGCGCAAATGTTAAACAAAGTGCTCATAAATTGGGGAAGAAGAACTGGTTGTTGTATAATTGTCTGAAAGTCCTTAAAACACCTGCGCAAAGTCCTTAAGCTAATCGAGCATTAATGGGATGAGCTCGGACGTCTTATGCAAAATAGATTATGTACCAGTAAAGACCAGCTGAGAGCTGCGTTACTGGAAGAATGGAACCAAATAAGTCTTGATGTGTGCAAAAAACTAGTTGAATCGATTACAAAAGACTCCAAGCTGTCGAGATTAAAAAAGGATACGCAACAAATTACTAAATATCTTATAAATAATTGAATTTAATGACCTGACCGACTTTCAGTGTGCTCATACTATTAAGGTTTTTGTTAATCATTTTGTTTTTATTTCTGTTATATTAATGACAAAATACCATATTTATTTGTTTTTGTATTTAATAATAAATAATTTATTTAATTTTCAAAAAATTCAAAAAAAATCCTAAGCTCTCTTTATTCAAATAGGGTTTAATATTTTACAAACATTTTGCCCGACTTTCAATGTGAGCCACTGTATGCTTATGTAAAAACAAATTGTAGGTACATAAGTATATGTGATTTAATATTATAAACCTGGATAGTTGTTATTAAAAAATCTTTGTTTTTCAGTAATTTCAATAGGTTTTAGAGATAACAAACCAATCACCTATTTTGCATTGCATACGATCAATGACTTTTTTACACGAAGTTTCCTGGAACCATTTACCATGTAAAAACATAATTTGGTGTACCTGTTGAACTAAAAGAGATAACAAGAGTATTTTATGTAGATCTTCTGAAGAACTCTTACGGATCATAAATAGATTTTTGGCGATTTTGCAAAAATTTAAGACTAGAGGAGACTATTATTGAGGGGCCAACCACTGGCATCCATGCCGCCAATGAATGATATCAAATACGTTGCTCTATGGATATTTAAGGGCAACTTTAATGCAAATAAAGACTTTAAATCAAGTAACAGAGAAGAAGAAGAAGAACAATTTTATAAGAAATGCAAAATGTGCTAAGTCCAAAAAAATAACTCATCAATGCATTTGTTTTAAACAGTGTTTATTTATCATTATAAATTACACCAACTAGAAACTAAACTAAATTAATAACTTAAACAAATATTTGCAACAAACGATTGTAAGGTAGAACATTTTATGCATCCCCTGTAAAATACGATAAAATGGACTTGACACATTTCCACACCAAGCTAAACGATTAATTTCATAAAATTATTTTTTAAGAATTTTTTAATCTTCATTCAATCATTCACTTCCTTTTGTTTAATATCACGAATATTCATTTATTTCGTATCTAATTTTCAATGAAATTTATTAATGAAACATATTTTAATCGTATCACATTGTAATTACAACTCACTACTACTTCTCTGGCTAAATCAGTGTCTAATTAAAATTACTACACACATAAACACATTAACTCTATACGTTTTTTTTTTTCTGTTTACTACTTTTAATGAATTTAATTTATGATAATGAAATTTGTTTTCTACTACAACAAAACAAATACCAAACAATTATTGCCGGCTAATGTTTTCAATAACATCTTAAAAAAAATAAAAATATATAAACATTATAAAATAATGATTACCTCATACCTAACGTTTCGTCTTTTCTACTTGAAAACTCGTCAAAATATTTAACAGCAATATGGGAATTTAAGTTGGGATTACAATCAATAACGTCGCCACACCGACAACAGCTTCAACTCAATAACATTTGTTTACAACCATGAGAGTCTGTTGTAGTGATGTGAATTTGTTGAGTAACTAATCAATATTTGATATTTAAATGAACTTACTTGAATACTTTGTCCAAAAATCAAACAATTTACAACAATTCTTAGCTGATTGTTCCTTTGAGACTTTTGACATGGATCATTAACAAACTTTAAAACCGATCATGACTTTCTTCTCTCCGCCATGTATTTATTAAAACAACTCCCGGCGACCGGGAGCCGGTTTTCGTTAGTTCTAAACAAAAAACTATCTTATTATCATCACTCGTCCGCAGCATTGAAATTCTATGATAGTTAAACAGCCAGACAGACAGTTGATACTTTGGACTGGGTCTCATTTTAATAATTTCATATAAAAGAAAAACAGCCACGACTTAAAAAAGATATTTTATTGTTTTTGATGTGTTTAAGCATAACTCTGTTAGTAATTGTTTTTAACACAAAAAAAATTAAAATCTTCTTAAAATAAACAAAATAAATTAAGTTGTCAGCAACAAATGAATAAAACACAAACTAAAAAAAAAGCTTATTGCTGTTATATTTTTAAATAAAATCAACAAAAAACAATAGCGCAATTCACAATTTTGAGCAAATGGTATTGCATCATTGCATTTTTATACCCTTCACCTTCATGAGATGGGTATATATAAGTTTGTCATTCCGTTTGTAATTTCCACAATATAATTTTCCGATCCTATAAAGTATATATATTCTGGATCCTTATAGATAGCGGGGTCTATTAAGCCAAGTCCGACTGTCTGTCTGGATGTTGAAATCAATTTTCTGAAGTCCCCAGATATCTTCGGGATCCAAATCTTCAATAATTCTGTTTCGAGAAGTTTGCTATTTAAAATCAGTTCATAAATAACGGAGATATGAGCAAAAATCCGAGGCAACCTCTGAAAATTTCATCAAAAAAAACTATCAAACAAAGTGTTTTAATATTGTTACGAACAACTTTATCAACAGATGGCGTGTTTATCGACATACAACTTGTTTAGCATTTGCAGTCGTTTTGAATTATAAACATTATTGTTATAACTGTTATAAACTTAGCAATATGGCAACATTGAGGTTTAACGGCTTTGGCTGAATATTCTAGACACGAACATTCTAGACTTGCAGTCACGAACATTCTAGTATCTTAGTTTCGAACCTTCCAGAAGTTAAGATTGCCAACCAAATGAATCAGTTTATTATGAGTGATTGTTGTATAAAATTCAAAGTGTTCGAAAACTATAAATGTGTTCTTAAACCGTAATATAAGTGTGTAAAAAGACAGTGCGTTCATTATACCCTTTTTTAATTGTGTTTGTGTACATTTAAATAAATAAAGACTCGTTATACATATTTTCTTCAAACTACTTGACGCTTTTATTTTGCAATTAAAAAGAATCCAGTTTATTTAAAGGAAATAAACCACCGTTTTTAAAAGGTAAAAACGTAACAATATTTAAAAGGTAAAAACGTAACAATATAATATAAGTATATGTATATAATATATGGAATTTAACATCCACAACAAAGGTGAAGGGTATATAAGATTCGGCATAGCCGAATATAGCACTCTTACTTGTTTCTATACACTCACCGTCTAATTCATAAATACATTATAACAGGGTAATAAGGCAATGACGGCCGAAATGCGAAAAAATGGTATTCATAAATGCATAATAGCTTGTTAGCTGGTTATAAGTCTCTTGTTTGTTTTGATATTTTTATTGTGTTCTCTAACCTACTTTAACCATTTACCGCCTGGCCCACGATGTCGAACGATAACGTTCGCTTAGATAAGACTTAAGGCACAAACTTTTTAATCAATCAATTTTGTTTATTCCACAATCAAGTTTGTATCTTAAGTCTAATCTAAGCGAACGTTATCGTTCGAGATCGTGGGCCAGGGGGTTAATAAAGTGACTCTTGAATGTTTGTTTGCAAAATATTTTAGGAGATACGAAAAAATTTGTGTTTTTCTTTGATAAAAATTAAAAAAAAAGTGATTAAAAAAGTAAAAGCAATGTTTACAATAAATTTGGCTTAAGTCGGTTTTAGTGACTTTTTTCAAATTACTTCCAAAATTTTATCACTAATAGAGTTTTAAATTCTGAGTAAAATACAACAAAAATTTTGGCGGCCACGCCTATTTTCGAATGGGCGGAGCTCCAAAGTTTATAATATATTTAAATATATCTAGAAAACTACATTTCTTTAATAGACATTTCCAACGATATATAACATGACCTATTTATATGGGTCACCTATAGGTGAATTTTGAAAAACTATTTTTTGATCCTATATTTTTTTTAAAAATATATATATGAGTCGGTATACAAATTAGAAAATTTTAAAGTCAAGAAATTAAGCTTCAATTTAAGGTATAATACGACCCTGAAGGTAATCTATATCCGAAGATATTAAAGAAAGATTATTACATTTCATCATGTTCTATGCGAAGCCGGTGTTCTGTATACCATAGAGAAGAAAATTCTTCCGCGCGGCCGTAGGCCTGCAATACAGGAAATCTAAAGCCGGTAAACTGTATACTATAGAGAAGAAAATCCTTCCCTGTATACAAAATTTTGAAAAAATGTTTTTTTTTTTTTTTTTAATTTATCAAATATGATAATTATGTGATTATAATACCTACAGTGCACATATCATACCTTAAAATAAATCTGAATATCTAAGCTATTTATATTGATAAAATCAAATAACACTTATATAGACTTTTTTTAAATTTTTTAGATTTTGAAAAAAAAAATCGAGTCAAAAAATATTCTTTTCGGATTTAACCCATAGTTGGTCCATATTTTATAAACATGATATATATCGTTGGAAAGGTACTTTTAATACCTTTAATTTGATGTATGTATTACAAATTATCATAGACCCAGTAGGTTAAGAGATTTAGGCTAATATATTTTCAACTTTGAGGGCCCGTCCCCTCGAAAATAAGCGTGTCTGGCAAAAATGTTATTGCTTTTATCTCCTCTAAAAGCCCTATTTGATGAAATTAGTTTTTTTTTTGCGCAAAGTCACTAAAACCGACTCAGACTACCATCTTACCGACTAGTAATTTGATTTTATTTTCTCACATTGAATTATTGCGAGTTCAACTATTATTGAGGACTGATGATGCATTTGTTTTCTTAAAAATATACTTCAATTGACAATCAATTTATTTCGTTTCACATTAAAACAAACCACTGAGAATAATATGAATTATAAATGAAAACACAGTTGTCTAAAATCATAATTGTTCGTTAAACCAACTTGTTTTCTTCAAAAAACAATTAAATAAAAAAAAAACGATATTTAATAAACCACAAATAATTGAGTTGTTAAACTAATGATTGTCTGTTTTTAGCAACAAACTAGAATAGCACCAGAGTTATGATTGAGTTCAAATTTCAGCTCGTACTACAAGATTTAGTGTTAATTAAAATACTAATGATTATAGATATATAACAAAACGTTAAACAATCTATTTATAATTAATAATAAATTCAAACAAAAAGAGAGTCAATAAACTTGTTTCGAAACACAACAATGCATGAATAAAATTAAATAGACACACTTTTCTTTAAGAAAGTTTTTAAAAAATTGTCAACCAAATATAGAACAATAAAACAAACTTGTTGTGCTGCCGTTGAATAAATTATTTTGAATTTAAATATTTGGGTCAAGAACATGACGAACAAGTTTGTTTCAAGTCAAGAATTTGCCAAATAAATTAAAAAAAAATAATGAAAATCAAAACGTTAAATATTGATTTTCCTAAATGAAACAGTTTTAATTTGTATTTCAGACATTTAGAAAATAAATAAATTTTTAAATATCAAAAGTTAACAATTTAATGTTAATGAACCATTTAATAATAATAATAACAATATTACGTTCTAAATTATCATTATCTCTAGCATGTTCGATTAATTTATATAAATAAAACCATAATTTTAAAAACTACCAACAAATATAGTCGAAGCTTTTGCTAACTAATTATGCAAATTTTGTGTTTCATGTGGATTTCTTTTGTGCGTTTTAGCAAATTAAGCAAAAACAACTGTAAAGTTTTATTAAAAGAATATTTAAACAATAAGTCATGCTAAAAAATGCTAAAATATTAAATGAAATAGAAATAAAAATAAAATGTTATTGTAAAGCAGCAAAAAATTAAGACTTATACAGCTGGCAACAGAAAAAAGGCTGTGTGTTAAGTAAGCACAAACAGACGGGAGCCTTAGTATAAGAAGGTAGTCTAAGTATAAGACGGTAGTCTGAGTATAAGACGGTAGTCTGAGTATAAGAAATAAATGTCTTATACTGAGACATAAATGTCTTATACTAGGACATACATGTTTTATTTTTAGATATAAGTGTCTTATACTAAGACATAAATGTCTTCTACTAAGACAAAACTGTCTACTAGTATGTCTTATACTAAAAATGTAAAACGTAAATGTCTTATACTAAGACATAAATGTCTTATACTGATACATAAATGTTTTGTACAGACACATAAATGTCTTATAGTAAGACATAAATATCTTAAACTAAGACATAAATGTGTTCTATTAAGACACAAATGTCTTCTACTAGGACATAAATGTCCTAATCCATATACATCCACGTGCATATAGTAAGACATAAATGTCTTGTACTAAGACATAAATGTCTTGTACTAAGACATAAATATGTTATAATAAGATATAATTGTCTTATACTAAGATATGAATCTGCTAATACTGATCGGTATTAATGAGATCTATATTATTTAAAGCCTTATAAGTATTTATAACAACAAACAAATTCATACACGTTTCTTAACCCAGTTATTTAAAACTCGCTCAATAGACAACACTTACTCCATTGCTTGGATTTTAACAAAACAACAACTAAATTAGAATTTTTATTATAGCCAATTTTGCATTAATAAACACAAAAATGTTAAAATTGTAAATTGTCATTAGATGAATTGATTTCTATTTCACACCCATTTTATGCCGGATTAATATAAAGCTGTGATCAAGGGCAGCCAAAAAATACAAATAAATTAATAGAGTTGTTTTTCGCTAATTTGTTAATGTTACACTTTCTCCGCTAACGTTTTTGGAATAAAATTAAAATTGTTTAGCCCATTTAAGATTAAAGAAATCATTTAATGCCTTTATTGTAATTTCGTTTTAAATGAATATTTTATTAAAATTACTATTAATAATAATATAAAATGTAGATAGCACTTTATCACAGCACTCTTGAAATTTTCTAATCAATATACAATTAATTTAAATATGTATAAATATTTTGTTGTTTGTTTTAATAATTTCTAAATACTAATTTATGTTAATTTTATCTTTGTCTCTATGCCAAAAGATAGATTTTTTTGTCCTGAAATTTGCCATTGGCATTACCAGGCATATAGTAGACGGGGTAGGCGCCTTCGGCAAAATTAAAAGCCATTCCCTTTTCACTTCCTACGGTAATTTCACCTTCGCTTAAGTTTGCTCTGGGAACAATATCCATTTCCACGGGCACATAGACTCGTTGCATTTTTCCTTTAGAGTTTCTGACTAGATCTGTGGTGTAGGGTTCGTATGGTATCACTATTGTGCTGATGGGTGAATCTTCTAGATTGTTTTTGAAAGGCCGGCCTAAGACGGCAATGAAGAATGTAAGTGGGAGGATAACAAAAATACACTGAAATTAGAACAATTATTTAATTTAGTAATAAAATAATAATAAAGTGTTTGTAGTGAAGACCTAATAGTCTAATTGTTACTTTTGTTATTAATATATTGATTTAGTTTAATAAGAATAAAGTGTATTTTATAACTGCCGTCATATACTGAGGCTAACATTTTATACTGAGGCTATAGTCTTATACTAATGTGTTATACTGAGACGACCTTCTTATATTGTTTAATTGTGGAAGTTAAAAATTATTGAAACTAAAAAAACGTATGTATGTCAAACCATAATTGCACTTATTCTTATTACAAGCGTGACGGGACAATACGTCGCGTGCTAAATCATACTAAAGGTTGTAAAAAATTAATGCAAATATTTAAATTTGAGAACTACCAATAGAAAGCCATATTATTCTACTACAGTTAAAAAAAATCGATATTTAAAATAAGTTCTAATTCGCTGATTTTTGCATTTTTCTAGAGTTCTATTTTTGTTGAATTTTCGAACCCATGATTAGTTGTTATATTTTGGAAAAGTCAAAACGATTAAACTTTTGTGCTGAAAAGTGATTAAATTTTACTAAAATATGGAATAACAAATTGAGATTTCTTTATTTTTAATTTTAAAGACACAAGCTTGTCGCGTTCTTGATACTTGTTTTCAAATCTATTAAATCGACTGCTATTGTTCATTATTTTTTCGGGTTAATGATTTAGACAATACAGCAAATAATTTTGGAGTTTGGAGGCGTAATTGGGTCATTCCGAATAATTTCACAAAACTCTGCTGTAAGTTGGCCGGCTCAATTATGTCTAAATTATTTTCTGTTTGCTATGTTAAAAAACATAATATATGCAGAGCTAATTGAGCTAAAACTCAAAATCCTTGACATGTTCAATGAAATTTTAACATTTTAACAAAATGTGGTGCAGAACTGTGCGATATCATGTTTAATTTATAATTGTCAAATTATACTTTTTCTAATAAAATAAATATTTGTCTGATTTTCATATAAATTCTTTGTTTTATCTTGTTGTTTTCTGCACCTTATTAAATTACGTTCACACTAGGCAAATATTTGCCGAAAAAGACATAACCACTAAATCAAATAAATTTAAGCTTGTTTATTTATTAAAAAACAACTTTTATTAAAGAAAGACACAACAAACATATAGATTTATTTTATTTGATGCTATTGTTTGATGTTGCAAAACTCTTGTAAGAGTAAACAACGTCAAACAAGTTTGTGCTAAAACAAGTGGTCACGCTTTTTTGAGTAAATATTTGCCATTAGTAAAGTATTGGCCTGGTTCTTCTTGGCTCTCTGTCATTATTTAAAAGCTGGAATGAATTGGTATCGAAGAAATCAAGTCAACTTTATAGAAAATTGTGACCAGTTTTGTCCATTTAAGTAATGTTAGGCTAAAAGAGAGATAAAGCAGACTGGGGTTTTAAGAGAGAAAATTAATTTTACTGTCATATTTTAGCTTTTGTTAAATCTTAATAAATTAGTAATACTTTTAATATGGTTAAAAATTAGTCAATGGCTTTTTTTGCTTAAAAAAACATTTATGCAAACTAATTTTATGTGAACAAGGCTTAAAAATAGTAGTGTAAAAAACGACTTGTGTAGTTATATAACAGTCGAATTCACAGACTCTCTTCTGCGCTTTGAAACTCATGTCGAAATGGCAATAATTAATTGAACAACAATATTGCAAATTGTGTGGTTAATAACCTTTTTCTTTTCAACCGATTTTGCTGATTTTTAATACCAAATTGCTTAGGACAATAATAAAGATTGTACATAAATGTCATAAATCTCAGTTCGGTATTTTGGACGCTAGCGGGATTTACACAGACAGTTTGCGACTAAACCATCGTAAGCTTCAAGTCTATATATGCTTTGTAAGTCTAAGATTAATATTATTCAGTATTTTATGTCGACCTAGTGGTGGCGAAGAGATATAAACATACGAGTACTATGCACTTCAAAAAGGCAATATTTTCTTCTAAAATCTTTACAGTTAGTGTTACTTCCGAAATAGTTGCCATTGAAAGCAGTCTGTTTTTCTCTGTGCAAAAGTTAACCCGAAAACATTTACAATTTATAAAATAGTTTGGGAATTTAACATTTGTTTGCAATAGATTTTATTCACTACACACGCGCAGAGAAATAATGTAGTTGTTTATGTTTATTACAACCATTTTAAAGGACGTTAAACATTAGTTTAACAATATTAAGTTTACTGTAATTAATTATATGATTGCAAAAACCATATTATGATTAAGTACCGATTCACATAATTATATCAATCATGTATATGATTATAGTTACTATGTTTATGTTTATGGCAAAACATGTACAACTAGAGTTTTTTAGTGGTTGTAGATTTTTTATGTGTTTCACTTTTAAACATTTTGTAACAGTTATTATTTGTACACAACATTTTTGTTGTAGGGACAATTTTATCTCTTAAGACCTTTTTCACTTATTCAGCTACTTTTGCATTTATTATTTGAGTTTTGTTTTAAAAAGATCATTACAATTTCATTTGTGTTTAAAGTCTTTTGTACATTTGATTAATATTTAAATATTTTTATATTTTGTTTTATTCAACTTGTTTACCACTTTCATGTTTATTGTTATTTTTTTATTTGAACACTGAAATCCTTGGCAATTTAAAAACAGGCTTCAAGTTTTTTTGTAAAAATTTTAAATTTGTTTGATTGTTTTTTTTTTTCTATATATATTTTTTGTTGTGTTTGGAGGCTAAAGTTTACAACAGTTTCTTTATCGCGTACTTTTCGTACTAAAGGTTTTTTCAAATTTCAATAAACTTTTATAGAAATTGTGTAGCGGTGTCTGTTGATGTTGTTGCCTGTAAGTCTCTCAATACCGACTGCGATTTTTCGTTTTAAAAGAAAACAATTTAAATAAATTTATATTTATTTATAGATAAAGATATACTAGTCTTCAAACAAATTTGGCATGTGTTTAATATTAAAAAAAAAAAAATTATAACGTCTTTGATATGAAAAAAAACATATTTTATAAATGATGGTAGCAGCTTCATTATTGGGGAAAAAACTAGCAAAAAAAAAATAAATTTAAACGTTGAAACTTTGCTGATTTGTGTAGTTTTTTTCGTCATCATCTTCTGCTTAAAACAGTAGACCGCTACTGAAATGTATGTTGCTTGATTTGCTGTAACACTCACTGCAGCATGTAAGTAGTAGTAGGAGTAGTAGTGGTAGTAGTAGAGGTAACTGCATTAGTGGTAGTGTTAGTTAGTTGTACCAACTAATGCTTGCCTCTAATTTTAAATATGTCTGTCTCAATTGGCGGCACATCATCATCATCATCATGTCTAAATGCTGTTTATGATGCGGCTGACTAACTTTGCTTGATGGTGATGATGATCGATGATTTTCAGTTAAAAAATAATATAATATTTCAAACCTGGGTGTGTTTATAGATTCAACTGATTTTTTATATATTTTTTTCTTTAATCACTTTATATTTAATTTTGTTTAATATACAGCCTCATATGTTTCAAATTAATAACAATGAGAAATAATAATAAGCAAATGAATCTGTTGATTTAGAAATACATTTATATGTAAAACTAAAAATAATTGTTTAATTCACAAGTGATGTTGTAGTGTCGTAGGAGTTGTACGTCGTCTGAATTTACAATAGTTGTACAAATACAAACACCTACGACATTTTTACATAAGTTTTTCAAATGTTGCATGGTGTAATTATACAAGGTGAGTGCAAATCGTCAACAAATACAAAACAATGCAGAAACAACAGGCATTTTGTTTATGCATAATAATGTACTACTGTCAAGCACACTTGGAATAGTATTACTTTTACCATAAGTAAATTGTAAGCAAAGTCAGTCAGCTGTGTTACTGCACTCACCTTGTATAGTTACACCATGGACTGTGAATGTTGTATGAAAGTTTAATTGTTTCCAAAAAAATCAAATATATCTCAACATAAAAATTACTCATTTCAGTTAAAAAAAAAATAACCCAAAGGTAACACTTAAATCAGAAACTAATTCACAAATTTAAAACAAGAAAATAAAATTGGTAAACAAAAAATTTTAATAATGAAAATACTACGGTATGTTTTAATTTTGAAAAATGTTCCTATTTTATATTTTGTATATTTGTTTTTAAAATATTTTTCTTTTGTCATTTTTAAGTTTTGAAAAATAAAGGTTTGTTCAAAATTGTGTTTGCAATCAAATAGTTGTAACATACAATATACAACATACAACATCACTTGTGAATTGAACAAATATGAAATTAAAATAAAAAATTTATAAATATATAATATTATAGCAATTTTATCGTCCACTTAATCTTTCATTAGTTGCAAAAAAAAAACAAATAACAAAAAAAGCTTAATGAAATAAGTGTTGAAATGTCCACCAGTTGTAGTTTATTTTAAACATTTATTTGTTAATTAAAAAAAAAACTATAAAATAATCATTGCATAAGTTTTGTTTTTTTTTTTTTGGAATGTAAATATCTGTATTTTGTCTGAGTTTTTATCTGTTTTAATAATCTTAAAAGTGAAGTTAACAAAACATAAAATGTAATAAATTTTTAAATTGTTTCTACACCGCCAAAAAATACATATATTCGTTGTGACAAACAAATATATTCTGAATATAATGTTTTGGTTGTATATAATGATTTTTTGCAATGTTTTTTTGTTATCAAACAAAGTTAGTCTTGTTTCACATTCTACAGTTTTAGCTGACCAGTTTTTCTTCAATTCTCTTTTGAACTTGCTATTTCATTTACACTCGTCAATTCAATTTTCGTACTTTTTTCATGCAAATCAACATGCATGAATGAAAAATCAAATAGATATAAAAAAATTGACTAGTACCGTCAAGTTTGTACCCATTTTCCCTTCTCATCCAAAAATACTTGCCTTGACGAGTCAGAATTGAAGAGTGTGAACTCTTGCTGCAAAGACTTTGATATTTCAAAATGCGTTTATTAAGTTATTTTTTCCAAACATTTTTTTATATTATTATATCAGTCTCGTATTTAATTACAAAAGAGTTATAATCTATATTTAGTTATCGTACCATGAAGATAAAACTAAATGTTTTCTATATTGTTTCCAATTTACACGAAGTAATTCTTATTGAAAAGTTTGATACAATTTTTTCTTTGCAATTTCTTCCGTGTTTATGCAGCACAATTCGTATTACACACATTTGTATATACATATGTAATACGAATAAGAGAGTACGGGTAAAATGAATTTTATTTTGCTTGGACCAGCACTAAGGGGACGAGCCCTACCCATTGTTTTGGAACTAGGAAAATAGGTTGTGGAAGGAAAGATAGAGGGAGTAGTGTTTGTGAACAATTGATTTGAATTTTCCTATATTGAATGTTACAGGAAATATTTCTGCAGATAGTTTATTACACGTAACGAATTTTCCCAGCAATGTTTTTTGCGATCCACCATGAATTGATGAGCCCTGCCTGAAGCACGTGTTTCGGCAGCAAGTTCTCTGATTTCAGCAAAACACATTTCATTATAGTATCGATAGAACAGTGAAACACAATTCACATTGCGGCGATATTCCAGTAAATCAATCACCTTCGCCCTCTCCTGTATGCGGTCGAGTAACTCCAAAATAGACCATACATGAGAGTTTTATTCCATTTTCGGTCGAATATCTGACACCGTTTTAAAAAACCAAGGCACTTGAACGCTTCTTTTTGACACTTGAAAATGTGTTTAGTCCAACGGACATCACACTGGATTATCATGCCTAGAACATCAAGAGCGTCTGATTCCTTAATATGTACACCTATCGTGCGTTTATGTCTTAACATTGTTCGATAATAATTTTTACCGAAGTTGCAAACAGAATAGATAAAGTTAAAAAGGCAAACAACAAATAAAAAAAAAATGCAACGTCTTTGCGCTTAACAAATCAATGCGACTGCACAGGTTGATGGTTTTATTCAGTCTAACTCTTGCATATTTTAAAAACTCATTATAACACAAGTTGCGCTTTAATCTTTACAATTTACATTCTCTAATAAAATAATATGAAAGATTAACGAAAGAAAATACACTGAGCGATAAATGTATTATTTTCATACATTCACTAAATTCAGTTTAATTCTTTTTACTTTAAATTACTCAGTGTATTTTACTAATAATTATATAAATTTAAAAATATACCTCAGTTGCTAGCACTCTCTTTAACTTATATTATATAGTGTCATTAATTGTATTATATAATATTAATAAAATAAAATAAAAGAATATACATTTAATGAACTCGGATTTCTTTAATTCAGACCAAACAAACATATAACATTGAGTCTTATGTGCGTTTAAATGGACTCTATTCGCACAACCCCATATTAAGATTGTCATAAGATCTTGGTTAAGTTTGTTATTCATGTTTTGTCTCAATGCCCCAATTTCCAAATAATTTGGTATGGTTGAATGAGTATGAATGGCAAATGTTGCTATCATCTGCAAAAGAATAGATAGGATTGAGAATTTGACATAGACGGTCATTTATAAAGATAATGAATAAAGTAGGAGATAGAACGGAGCCTTGCGGTACCCCTGAATTAACCTGGAACTCGTCTGATGAGACAGGTTGCAATTTTGAAGATATTTCGATAGAATTTGATGCATACATTTTTTTTTTAGCCCAAGAACGGTTGGGATTGAAATGGGTTGACCTTTGCCAAACAAATGTCCTCCCGAAATATGACTCTATCGGTCATAAATCATAAATCGTTTCATAATTTTCCATAACTCTCATATAAAGCCCACTTCCGAATAATATTCAACACAAAATTGTTGATTTTATGATGATACAAAATTAGGCCCACATCCGAAAATCAAAATCGCGAGCATAAATCTCTTAAAAATTTTGGTATCCAGTGTTTGATTGGGGTGCGTTACCCCTGAATTAACCTGGAACTCGTCTGATGAGACAGGTTGCAATTTTGAAGATATTTCGATAGAATTTGATGCATACATTTTTTTTAGCCCAAGAACGGTTGGGATTGAAATGGGTTGACCTTTGCCAAACAAATGTCCTCCCGAAATATGACTCTATCGGTCATAAATCATAAATCGTTTCATAATTTTCCATAACTCTCCTATAAAGCCCACTTCCGAATAATATTCAACACAAAATTGTTGATTTTATGATGATACAATATTAGGCCCACATCCGAAAATCAAAATCGCGAGCATAAATCTCTTAAAAATTTTGGTATCCAGTGTTTGATTGGGGTGCGTTACCCCTGAATTAACCTGGAACTCGTCTGATGAGACAGGTTGCAATTTTGAAGATATTTCGATAGAATTTGATGCATACATTTTTTTTAGCCCAAGAACGGTTGGGATTGAAATGGGTTGACCTTTGCCAAACAAATGTCCTCCCGAAATATGACTCTATCGGTCATAAATCATAAATCGTTTCATAATTTTCCATAACTCTCATATAAAGCCCACTTCCGAATAATATTCAACACAAAATTGTTGATTTTATGATGATACAATATTAGGCCCACATCCGAAAATCAAAATCGCGAGCATAAATCTCTTAAAAATTTTGGTATCCAGTGTTTGATTGGGGTGCGTTACCCCTGAATTAACCTGGAACTCGTCTGATGAGACAGGTTGCAATTTTGAAGATATTTCGATAGAATTTGATGCATACATTTTTTTTAGCCCAAGAACGGTTGGGATTGAAATGGGTTGACCTTTGCCAAACAAATGTCCTCCCGAAATATGACTCTATCGGTCATAAATCATAAATCGTTTCATAATTTTCCATAACTCTCCTATAAAGCCCACTTCCGAATAATATTCAACACAAAATTGTTGATTTTATGATGATACAATATTAGGCCCACATCCGAAAATCAAAATCGCGAGCATAAATCTCTTAAAAATTTTGGTATCCAGTGTTTGATTGGGGTGCGTTACCCCTGAATTAACCTGGAACTCGTCTGATGAGACAGGTTGCAATTTTGAAGATATTTCGATAGAATTTGATGCATACATTTTTTTTAGCCCAAGAACGGTTGGGATTGAAATGGGTTGACCTTTGCCAAACAAATGTCCTCCCGAAATATGACTCTATCGGTCATAAATCATAAATCGTTTCATAATTTTCCATAACTCTCATATAAAGCCCACTTCCGAATAATATTCAACACAAAATTGTTGATTTTATGATGATACAATATTAGGCCCACATCCGAAAATCAAAATCGCGAGCATAAATCTCTTAAAAATTTTGGTATCCAGTGTTTGATTGGGGTGCGTTACCCCTGAATTAACCTGGAACTCGTCTGATGAGACAGGTTGCAATTTTGAAGATATTTCGATAGAATTTGATGCATACATTTTTTTTAGCCCAAGAACGGTTGGGATTGAAATGGGTTGACCTTTGCCAAACAAATGTCCTCCCGAAATATGACTCTATCGGTCATAAATCATAAATCGTTTCATAATTTTCCATAACTCTCATATAAAGCCCACTTCCGAATAATATTCAACACAAAATTGTTGATTTTATGATGATACAATATTAGGCCCACATCCGAAAATCAAAATCGCGAGCATAAATCTCTTAAAAATTTTGGTATCCAGTGTTTGATTGGGGTGCGTTTCATTTTTAGAATTCACAAAATCATTATTTTTGTTTTAAACTCATTTGCAAACTTCGGAGCCTGGAAATGAATGCAAAAACACAGTCCGCTATGACTCAAAGTTTTAAACCTCTTTGAATTCAAAGCAAAAATTTATCCACAAAGACTTGTATAAACGAAATAAAGTACTAGAAACACCTACTTGTTGTCTAATATTTAACCATCACTGTATAAGTATTTCACATAAACAATGTATGATTTTCATACCAAACTTTACAGAAAATTTGATTGCTAAATAATTAATTATCTAAAAATAAATCATTGCAAAAAGCGGAAATATAATTTAATAAAAAAACCTATGTATTACATCATAGATTGAAGATATTAAGTAATTAAAACCAATAAAAATACATAGACAAGTTCAAACTAAATATTATACATATATACATACATACATACATACATACATACAAATCTGCCACAAAAACTTAAATATTTTTATAAAATAAAAGAGTTAAACAATGAATGCTGACAGCCAAAGTAATGACACTAAATTCAATTGATTAATGACAGCGATCACAATCTTTAAACGAATGTAAAGAGAGAAAAAACGCAAATAAACTACTCATGATTGAAAGCAATGAGTGAAGACTATGTAGAAGCGAAGCTGTGAGTGATTTTTTAAAGCACAATTACTACCATAACATTTTGAAAGCATGGTGCACATAAAATCCAGAAATACTACAGAAACTCTTAAAATCCTGTGTGCAACACTTTTGTTTTTTTAGTGCCTGGATTTTTAAACATATTTAGCAAGAGTTATTATGTCAATTAATTTATTTCAATTGACTTGGTAACGAGGGGATATCAAGTCAATATACGAAGTCTGATCAAAAAATAACCGTTATTTTTAAATATCGCGAGTTACGTATGATCGATTTTCGCATTTTTTTTCTGTTATATTGGGTACACATGTCTGTTATATATGTATGCCATTTTGGATTGTCAGTTTGTTTTTGACAGATAAAAAAGTTAGTCGTGTTTCGGTGTCCTCTTCGATTTTTTGCTATTCGAAAAAGTGGATCAAAGAAACTGTATTAAGTTTTGTGTAAAAAATTAAATTAAATGCGCAAGGACATTTGAAATGTTGACTGTGGCGTTTGGCGTGTCTACTATGATCAGAACACAAGTTCAATTGTGGTATAACCGGTTTAAGGAAGGCCGAGAAGATGTCAATGACGATGCTCGTCCTAGTCGCCCGAGCACGTCAGCAACCGATGAAAACATTGAAGCAGTGCAGAAAATGATTTTGCATAATCGTCGAATCACTATCAGAGAGGTTGCTGATGATGTTGGCATGTCGTTTGGTGCATGCCAAGCAATTTTTTACTGATGGTTTAGGCATGAAACGAGCGGCAGCGAAAAAAACAACGTCGCATGGACTTTGAAGGGGTCAAGATAATTATTGATGACAAAATAATTTATAAATAAAACTAAAAGTATTAATGTGTCGATTACGAATGTCAACCGACCTTGAGTGGAGTTGACAGTTACCAAAAACATACTACAGACGGCAACTGCCAATTGTTAATTTCAGTTGCCGAACATGGCAAACGAGTATTTGTGGATGCTTGGATTACATTTTAAGTGGTAAATTTTAAATGTTAGTAATTTTGTTGTTAAACAATTTATATTTTTAACATGTAAATGTTTGTTTTCAACCGCATGTACAAAATTGTTCACCATACAAAAACTTTAGGAAATCATATTATTTTTAATATTTAGTGGGTTAGTTTGTTTACGTACAAGCATTCAAGTAGAATCTCTTGATTTCGTTTTGAAAAGGACCTTAATTAGATTGATAGGACTAGAATCATATGCAGATTCTAGTAAGTGGAGAGTACTAAATCCAGCCCATCGCGTTCAGGTCTCTGAAGAAATCGCACACTTAATGTCTCTGCCAGATTGGTTAGTTTGTGAGTGTTGAAAAATGTTGGTATTGAATTTTTCTTTTTTCTCTCGATCCTGGCAACTGTAAGTCTATGGATCAGTTAGCACTGCTTTTGTTCTCGATATGTCTTTTCGTTTTATATTCACGAGCTGCGTACTGCATTTTTCATTGTCTATTGGTTACATTTTCTTAGTGGTCCTGGCTGCAAAAGTTCAGCCAAATTTTTAGGAGCTAATTAGCATTGTCTCAATTGCCTCTTCACAATTGATCACAAATTCTCAATCGGAGTGAGGTCGGGACTCTCTGCTGAACACTGCATCAAAAGAAAATTCTGCTCTTTCTTTCATAATTTGGTAAAAAATACTTTGCGTCACCATTCAGCTAAAACGTGACTTCATGCACATGATAGATCTACAAAAAAAATGAGTGTAAAATACGCACATAGTCTACTTTCTTCATTATTTATTCGTTCCTTTCCAGTGGTCCGAGGTGCCATCATGTAAACCAACACGATATCATGACGTTCCTACCACCATGTTTCGTTGTTTCCTTTACAAGGTGTCTTTGAATTCTCTGGTCTGTTCAGCGCCAGAAATATTGTTTATTGATTGAAAACGATTAATTTTGGATTCGTCTGACCAGTTTATATATTTTCAGTCATATCTACTGTTCAATTTCTGTGCTTTCTGGCAAACTTTAACCTTGCCTTAATTCAGATTTTCATTTCTTTACTGCTGAGATTACTAATCTCGCAAAGAGTTCGTCGAGCTGTACATAGACTAATGCAATTTTCCTATTACTATAGAAGCATCTTGTGGTATTAAACACTTGTCTCTTTTCATTTGCGTTGTTATGAGAGGTGCGTCCGCATTCGAAACCACTGATTATTACTTGACCACTATTACTCGCGCATAATAACTACTTTTCTAGTCTTAACTAGAATATTGCCATCAATGGCTCTTGACAGTTTCTTCATTATTTATTATAATTTTTTTTTGTGTTGGATAATTTGCAAAAAGTGTTTACCACATTCAATTAAATTACTACCAAACTAAAATTTTTTAAAGTCATAAAGTGGTAGCTTTCACTTTGATAGAAATATTTTTTAGATAGGTGCCCCGATAGACTAGGCGATTGTGTGCCACACTATAAGTCAGAGGGTTGCGGGTTTGATTCCCGTCTGCAAATAAGCCAAAACTGCGAAGTTTGTGTTTATTAATTTAAAAAAAATATATATTTGTGCAAATATTTCAAAAGACACACTTGTGCATGTTTGTGGTTAGTAATTGCCCCCAATAGCTACTCCATGTTGAAAAAATTAGTTTAAATGCCAATGCTTAAGTAGCGAAGATTAATTATATTAGCATTATTTTATAATATAAGTTTTGGCTGGGTAGCTGTGGAATCTGAACCATTGCCGAAAATATCTGATTTAGTATTGTATACTAATTAATATTTTACGCGCTTCTAATTATGAAACCATTCTCTAAACTAAGTTCCTTTTTTGCATTTAAATACCTAATTAAAATATTATTTAAAAGCAAAACAAAACAATTACCAGAGTTAAAGAACAAACAAAGCCACCTCCACATAAATATTTATTTCTTTGCCACTGCTGAAACTATAACATGCAACTAACAATGTCTGTAGTTTCTAATGACAAACCACAAACTGCCATGACGAGGGTGACAATGATGATGACAGTCAGATGGCTGTTGCTGCTGCTGTTGTTTGGTGTTAGTACAACGCCTAATTATATGCAACAATAAACTAACCAGCCATCACAACAAAACTTTTTGCATTTTGTTTTTGCTGCTTTGTTTCATACCTTGCGAAACTCAAACTATGTACCTTAAGTTTTTATACCCTACACCACCATAGTGGGGAGGGAATATTGGATTTGTACATATGTTTGTAACGCCCAGAAATATTGGTCCAACACCTACCTTAAAGTATACCGATCGACTCAGAAAGTGATTTAACGCTGTCCGTCCGTCCGTCTGGCTGGCTGGCTGGCTGTGCGCAGAGTACAGGTCGCAATTTTGAAGATATTTTGATATAATTTGGTAAGTGATATTTTTTCGGCCCAAGGACGGATGGGATTAAAACTGGTAGAAATCGGTCCATTATTTCACCTGGCTCCCAAACAAAAGTCCTCCCGAAATTGGGGTTTACCGATCATAAATGTTTGAATTATGCAAGGAACCAAAAAAATTTCATCACAAATAAGTGGTAAATCAAATGAAGCAGATCGGTCCTAATTAGCCGTAGCTCCCATATAAGGCCCACTTCCGAAAATCACTTTAAAGAGCATAACTCTCTAAAAAATGTAGGTATCTAAATAATCTTGAACGCAAATATATTTCATATGTATACAAACAATACAATACAATTTTATTGTGATCGATTCATAATTAGTCGTAGCTCCCATATAAGGCCCACTTCCGAAAATCACTTTAAAGAGCATAACTCTCTCAAAAATATTGGTATCCAAATAAAATTCGACACAAATAATATACAGAAATGATGACACCTAATTTTATAATGGTCGGTCCGTAATTAGTCTAAACTCCCATTTAAGACCCTCCCCGTAATCAACTTTAACCTCCATAAATCTTTTAAAAGTATATCGAGACAAAGTTTAACATACACAATATTTATATTCAATCATGACACTAAATTTTTGGATGATCGGTCCACAATAGGTCATATCGCACATTTCTGAAAAACTGTTTTATACATATACTGGGTGTAGGGTATTATATGGTCGGGCTTGACCGACTATACTTTCTTACTTGTTTTTATTAAGGATGAGAGCAAGAGTACGGAAAAAACACATTAAATAAGCAGTTAGAAAGTTTTGTGTTTTGTTAGTTAGTCTCTAACTAAGCTAGAAAAAAAACAGAAGAAACTTAATAAAGAACAAAAAAAAAAGACATTAATTTATTTAATTCCACAATGGCAACACCTTTATTTTTTGGAGGAGAAAAAACCCCGAAACAAACTAAACCCAGACAGACAAACAAGCAGACAGCCAGCCAGCCAGCTTGCCATTGTAAATACGAGTAGTGTGATGTGAGCTCTACTTTGGTAACCTTTATCTGTATACGAGTAACTACCACAAAAGTGAAGTTTTTAACGTGTTCTTTACTTCGCAGGTATGCATTTAGTTGTAGTTGTTGTTTTTAAGTGAAAAATACAAATGTGTAAATTATTTCTTACCTAAAGCAGCAGCAACACACACCGAATCTTACAAATGTGCTTGTAGAAAGTTTTTCTGGAGCCGCCATTAGGTACGCAGAAAAACGTAACGAAAGCATTTTAAATTAAATTGTAAAATGGGGAAAAATAATGGGCTGTAGAAATTGTTCATGATTTTTCTATGTGAAACGTAACCTAATAAACAATTGCAAGGGCTTTGAAATAATTTTTTACAATGTTTTCTTCTTAGCCTAGAACAAAAAGCGCTGTATAAACAGAACAAAGTTAAGTGCTTTGGAAACTTCCATCTCTGCTATGAACACTTGTTAAATTTCTTTCCGATCTGACAACTCCTTCATATTGAAATAGGTATTAAAAAAAGACGCATCTACGATTTTTTACAATAGAGATTTATTCAAAGTATTGGCCATTGTTAGCTCTGACCTTCTCCCCATCTTTCTGACAATATATGGATATAACGCCAAAAGAACTGCTTTTTGAGGTTAAGAATGCATCAATATAAATTCTGTTTCTGCACGGAAGCGTATGGCAGAGAGAGCGTTCTGCAACGATCAATGTAAATATAATAGTACGCGGACGTGGAAAAGTCTGGACTATAAGGCAGGTGAGGCAAAACTTCCTAACCACTTTTTTCTAAATGGTTTTTAACGTGTATTGCAACATGTGACCGAGAATTGTCATGATGGAATATTACGCTTTCATGTCTGGTCGCATATTTTGGGCGTTTACTTGCTTCGAACGAATCAGATGCATTTGGTACAGGTTCCCGGCGGATTAGTAGAACGTGGCTTAGTAGGAGGATTATTTTTATTCCATTCGCTAATTTTCTCTGGGCTAATAAATTTCAATATATAAACAAACTCGTCAAACAATTCTACATTGTTGTCTTCAGGTTTAAACCAATTCTTTTCAACCATAAATTTGATCGTTGTTCTCTATATCTTTCCAATTCGGTGCAGCAGCGAGTCCCTTTTTGTTTAAGTAAAAAAAATTAAAAAAAAAATAATAAATGCGATCTTTAAATTTGTTGTATTTAAAATTGCAATGACTCTTTTTTGACATGATGTAAGAGCTCTTTCTGAGCCCAAAAAAACCCTCATAAAAAACTCTTTCTGACGGACCATTTTCGAATGTAATGACCCTCTTTTTTGAAGATTTTCGGAGCAATAGTGATTGTTGTTTGGGCTCATAAAGAGCATGAACGCTGTAGAAAAGGTGGCAGGAAAGATTGTTTTCGTACTCATATGGCTTGCTGGGGATTATACACCCAATACCAACATAGGAAATTTTAAACATGGCATGTTTATGTATTTGCTTTTTCTCTGTTACATTTAGCTGGTCACTTAATTTCTCGTTTTGGCGCAGTAAATTGGTTTTTGTTATTTAACACGACTTGAACAAAGTTGCTCTGAAATATTATTTTGTTCACTGCATTGACAAAAAAAGTTCAGCGTTTTCATAAAATTTGATTTAAAATGTTTTGCAAAGATCGGACGCCTGTAAACGAAAAAACTAAATTCGTAAATAAAAAATTACATTTTTAAGCCAATTTTCACTATCTGTGTAAACATTTTTAGTTTAATATTAGCCGGTCAAAATTCTTACAATGATATACGGCTGCATTGTAATGCTTGGTTTTCACTATGTCACTTTTGATGTCATTATTGTTGTCAAATTGTCCAAATTGTTGGCAATTGTATGAAAACGGGTTGTCATATGGCGTCATCTATATTTGCAATCATGATTGCAATCTCATTAGACGCCATAGACAACCCGATTTCATACAATTGTCAACAATTTGGACAATTTGACAACAAAAATTCCATAGTGAAAACCAAGCATAAAAATTTTGACCAGCATATGATGATATCTCAAGTCAAGACTCCGTATAAACGTATAAACAACAACCAGTTGCTCATTATGATCCACTTTTGAATTCGATAGATAAAACAGTTCGTTCTAGACATTATCACATCCATTAAGATCGCAATATTTGGATATTAATGGGCTATTTCTAAACATTTCAAATTTTAACCACGGACCTTTTTCGACTAGCCCTATAAAAAGAAGCTTGCAAGTGCTGTTTATCTGTTATACAATAAATAAATTTTACATTTCTGGCTGTTGCGTTTGACATGATATTTCACATAGAGCATTTAAATGTATTTGAATTGGAGAAAAAGAAGTATTTGGATCAGAGAGTGGCTGACAAAAGGAAGCTCTGATAGTGCATACGAAAAACACATTATTGATAATCCCAAACACATTACTGTTCTTATACAACCAATATTAAATCATTTATTGCACTGTAGGTACCCTTGAGATTTTTTTTCTTCCTTTTGGACAAAGGAGTTTGTGATTGCTGGTCAGGAGAGTAAACAAATTTCGTGTCCAGAGGATCAAGTATTTATGCAATGCTGTTATCGAGCTCCATATTTAAGCTACATTTAAATAATAATTAGCATATTTACAATAATTAAAACCAATTTTACTTACACATATATAGTTTCACGTAAAAAGAACAATTTAAAAATTAATATTGGCGCTTATTGTCTACTTCGATTGCCGTTCAAGAAAGCAATAAATATTGGCGCAACTACAACATTTTTATTGTCAAATTATTCTCCTTCGAGTAGTCACACGGTTGTTTTTGATTGGGACAAATAAGAAAAATACTGTCGTCGGTTGCCGTATGAACATATAAATTGCGAGTTCACACGATTAGGTCATAAATGACAACAATAATTGCTACATTGCGGCAATCATGTAATAATAGCTTTAAGCTAAGTTTTAAAACACAATCAAAAAACCTCCTAGGAATGACGTTAGGTTAAACTAAGGTATTCCATCTTGCTAGAAAATTGTTTAATTAGGGTTCATTTCTAAGGCGCCTATATAGGTATAAAAACATAATTGCGTGTGCTATTTATCTCTTATAGTTAGAGAGTTATACGCATTTTAAAACAAGTAAGAAAGTATAGTCGGTCAAGCCCGACCATATAATACCCTATACCTAGTATATATAAATATAAAAAAGTATTTAAGAAATGTGGGTTATTTGCGAGATATCAGCTATTTTGGACCAAAATTCAGTGTCATGATTTCTGTGAATATAAATATTATATGTGTTAAACTTTATCTCGATATAAATACTTTTAAAAGATTTATGAAAGTTAAAGTGAATTACGGAGAGGGTCTTATATGGGAGTTTCGACTAATTATGGACCGACCATTACAAAATTAGGTGTCATTATTTCTGTATATAAGAAACTTATTTGTGTCGAATTTTATTTGATTACCAACATTTTTAAGAAATTTATGCTCTTTAAAGTGATTTTCGAAAGTGGGTCTTATATGGAAGATACGACTAATTATGGAATCTCCCATATAAGAACCTCTTCGTAATTCAATTTAAGCTCCATAAATCTTTTAAAAGTATTTATATCGAGATAAAGTTTAACACATATAATATTTATATTCATGACACTAAATTTCTGGATGATCGGTCTTCCATATAACGCCCATTTCTGAAAAACTGTTTTATACATATACTGGGTGTAGGGTGTTATATGGTCGGGCTTGACCGACTATATTTTCTTACTTGTTTTGTTATTTCCTTATTCCATCATAAAATTATGAATCTTACATTTCAAAGGGTCAGTCCTAAAGAGAATACTTAGAGGTTCGAATAGAGATATTATTTGGTTAAACTGTTCGGTAATAAAATTTTAAACCAAGTGCCACAATATTAATAAAATGGCTTCCCACATATTGGTGATGTTTATGATAATACCAATACTATTGTTTCATAACAAGCTCCCTACCTCTTATACGAATTTGCATGATATTGAATTAATGGATCTAGAAATATAAAAATTGACACGTGAGTTGAAAATCTATTAAAAAGAAACGCGATTTGTTACTTTCTTAATTTTAAAATCTAAAACAAAACTCTGTCAAAAAATGTTCACTGGTCGCAACTGCTTAATGAAAAACTCACATAGTTTACAATTAAAAGCACAGAAAAACCCCAGTCATACTTGTCGTCCTGCTACTTAAGTAAAATATTCAATTAAGCAAAACTTTCAGTTTTCTTCCTTTTCTTTATACTTACACTCTACCACCAAAGACATGTAAAATGTTCAACTTTAGTTGCTTTTACCGAAAACTCTTTTGTACAGCTAAAGGTTACATATTGCAAACAAACAAAAAGGCCCAAACTGTTTGTCTAACTTTGTCTAGAATACAGAAAAAAATATGGTAAATAGTTATACATTTAGTGGTTAGAGAGTTTTAAAGCTGCCGGTGTCATTGTAAAGCTGCTGCTGTTGTAGTTTTTCCCAGTTTTTGGCAATCAGCAAAAGGGTTAAGGACACTCAACACAAAAAACGAAGCATAACAAAAATTGTTAGTGAATTTAAAAAATTTATAATTTATTGCCTATTGTGGTTTTTGAGGTTTTTACTATTCGTGTTTGAAACAATTTTGTTTTTAAACATTTTTATTAGTTTGTAAGCAAACACTCACTTACACAAAAAATAATGTGTTTTAGGAAAATCTATTAAATTTAACTGACATTTATTAACAATACTTTTGGTGTTTAGGTAAATTTTTGCAGAGTTTAAATTTTTTAAGGGGGGCTGGAGTGTGGTGTTGTTTTAAACATAGCTACAATGAGTTGAGCACTAAAAACATACAATTTTGAAAGCTTTTTTATAAAAATTAATTTTATGAAATATTTAAATATCAACCAATTTTCTTTACAAGAAACTTAAGTTTCTTTAACAATATTTTCTCTATGTGTATTTCTATATTTTCTAATACTACTTTTAAGCAATTGTGTTTAAAACATTACAAGTAAAGGGTGATTCAAGTAGAGATACTTTTTTCAATAGTGTTTTTTTTTTTTTGACAAATCACGTGTGAGTCGTGTCATGCTGTCATGTTATTTTTGTTTAGTATTGTTTGGCATTTCATAATGGAAAGACTTAGGCCTGAACAACGTTTACAAATCGTGCAACTTTATTACGAAAATTCAGTTCTGTGAGGAAGGTGTTTCGTGCACTTCGCTCAACTTATGGTCAACATAATCGGCCTACTGAGCGTACTATTCGCAACACCATCACCCCTTTTGAGACGCAGCATTTATTACTGGATAATATTCGACCGAATAGACCACGTCCAGTACGCTGTGAAGAAAATATAGCGGCCGTAGCTGAGAGTGTACACGAAGACCGTGGAGATTTGACTCGGCGCCGTTCGCAGCAACTCAGACTGACGTATAGAATGACTTGGCGCATTTTACGTTGAGATCTTATTTTGAAAGCGTAAAGACGGCGCCACTTCCCACACATTGCATCAATCAATGGATTTTTTGAGAGAACACTTCGGTGAGCACTTAATTTCACGTTTTGGGCCGGTTGAGTGGCCCAAAAGATCGTGTGTTATCACACCGTTAGACCGTTTCCTGTGGGCATATGTAAAGTCTAAAGTTAGTGCGGACAAACCCGCTGCGATTCAGGCCTTGGAGGAAAACATCACGCGTATCATTCACCAATTATCAGTCGCAATGCTCGAACGAGTCATCGAAATCTGCGACGTAACAACGGCCAACATTTGATAGATATAATCTTCAAAAAATAATAATGCCAAAGAATGTTCTTTCAAATCATAATAAACATTCCGCATTAAATTTGAATTTTCTGTGCGTTTTTCTTTAAAAAAGTAAGGTTATTTTTATAAATCCTAAGAACAAATTTTCAGTTTCCTTACGTATACTTAATATTAATTAAATGCAAAAATAAATATCATGTATACGCGACAACCATTCTTGTAGGTATTATTCTCTATGTATGGTAGGTTCTATGTAGGGATAATATAACGCATACGCCATGATGACAAATATTTGTTTGTTATGGGCTCATTCTTGGTACTTGTGTTGTTTCATTAAAATTTCCACAATTATTTATGTAAAACTATTTAGTTGGGTATATATTCAATTTAAAATGTCTAACATTAATTTTAAGGCTGTTGTGTGGTTTTATTATAAAATTTCATTATTTAATATTTTTACTTAAGTTTCTACTTAAGGGTGTGCACGAGTAAAAGTTTAAATATAATTGTATCAAATCCAATGATTTCATACCATATTTATTAATTTCATTTTATGTTTATTGTAACACTCATTTGATTGTAATGAATAATTATAGTGAATAACACAGAAAGAAATTACTTTCAAATTAGTCTGTGCGCTTCAATTTTCTTATAAAAGTAAAAACTAGAAACTTTGAAATTAAATAAAATAAATCAAACTAAAAATATTTTTTTTTTTTTTAATAAATTAAAATTAGAAATTAATTTACACGATTGAAATGTTCTTCAAAATTGCGTCCGTCTGGCTGGCTGGCTGTCCATGTAAAGCTTGTGCGCAGAGTACAGGTCGCAATTTGGAAGATATTTTGATAAAATTGGGTACGTGACATTTTTCGGCCCAAGGACGGATGGGATTGAAACTGGTGGATATCGGTCCATTATTTCACTTGGCGCCCATACAAAAGTCCTCCCGAAATAAGAGTTTAACGGTCAGTATTGGAGACATTGCTCTATACAGATTGTTATTAAACTCGATAAGAGCTGGCAAAATCATTTAGAGCTACTTAAGCAGCAATTTAAAAATATTTGTGAGCAACATGATTCATTCCAAAGGCTGTAAAATTGGACACCATATGAGTTGAAGCTTGAAAAAAGACTTGAAAGACGATTTTGCATGTCCGAAATGCTGTTTTAACGTTTTAAAAATATATCATTCTTGCAGCAGATTATGAAAAAGGGATCATTACGGTGAAAAAGGTAGCCATTTGCATTAGGTGAAGTGTAAGGGGCCTTATATAAAGCTTTGCAAACTAGAATCGACACCAAAATAAAATATTCATGGCGCTAAAGTAGTGTTCTGTATTTGTTGGGAGCAAAAGCAATTTATCTAGGCCAGACCATCACTGGGAACCTAAATCGAATGCAACTGATTCGTTTGAAGCAAGCATCGGCGGAAAAGCGTCCTGACATGCAAGCACTAATCTTCCATTACAACAACGCTGGACCATGTGTTGCAATACCTGTTAAAATCTATTTAGAAAGATTTCATCATTGCATCATCACACCGAGCGTTCTGCTTCGGTTGATGCAGAACGCTCTCTCTGGGATACGCTTTACTACAGAACAGGGTATCTCAAATTTGCTTTATTTGTCATTGACCTTAAAATATAAGCAGTTCTTTTCACAGGGAATCCATATATTGACAGAACGATGAGAAAAGTTCATAGCTAACAATGGTCTATACTTTAAAAATATTTCCATTGTATGATTCAAAATAAAAACTAAAAATTTGTAAAACCTTTCTTATATTAGAAAATTAAATTATTTTCATAAAAATTATTTGCTTTATTCTATTTTAAAAACTAAAATTTTGAAAACCCCTTTAGTTAAGATTATTTCATCTTGCCATAGATTCCACTTTTTGTAATTGAAATAACAAAAAAAATATGTTGCAAAATAATCATATTGTAAAGAAGAAAGTAAGAATTTTTTTTGGTAAATAATGTAGTATTTCATTTAATATGCTGTGCTGCCTTGGCTTTAAACAAAAGTTTTTTTGAACTTTAATTCATATTGTTTGAGGGCGTGTTTTACATTAACGTATTGACTAATCATAAGCATTGATCAAATGTCTTTATCAGCTATGTGCGAGAAAATAAATGGAAAATAAACTTAAATAAAATTTTGAAGAATTTTTCTTATTCAGAATATCAAAAAGCTGTGGATTCACACATTTGTTCCTAACAATCACCCCTATCGTGAATAAAAATTCCGCATGAAATTTGTTCCCTTTTATTTTTTTACCATTGAATTTTAATAGGAAAATGTGAAAAGGGAACAAATTTCATGTGGAATTTTTATTCACGATAGGGGTGAATATATTTGTTTTTTTTTCATGTGAATATTTTCTCTCTCTTAAAAAGAGAGGCTTCAAACTTCATAGGAAAAAAACTTTGTCCGAACAAATATTTTGTTCGGTACAAATGGATGAATCCACAGCTTTTTGATATTCTAAATTAACCAAAAAAGTTATTACATTTCATAAACTAATGAGATCTATGGGCTCGCTCGTGCACACACTTTACTTAATATTTAAGGAGCCCAACAAATTGTTGCATATTAACAACAGCAGCAACAACAACAATAACAGCAAGCTACGCAATGAAACCGAAACCTTAAAAACAATATTTAAAACCATAAAATATTATTGCTGCTACAACTGTGAATATTACAACCATTTAGCCAAGTCTCTAGCAAAACAAGAAAATAAAAATAAAATAAAGGCAGTGCAAAAAAAAAACAAGCAGCCAAAACAGGAAAGAAATGTCTACAAGAAAACGGAAGTACGCAATAAGAGCAAATAACGGTCATCAAGGAAGAAGTGTGTTTAAGTGGCAAAAGGACTCCTAAACACACAGCTAGCTGTAGCAACAGAAACATTACATGTTGGCAAAAAATATGTGTTGTATGTTGCAGAGTTTTTCTTTAGAAAAAACGAGAGAGAGAGAGGTTAATAAGAGCATTAAGCCATAGATTTTTACAACACATTAGTTACATTTCATTGGTTGGATGCAAGCAGCAAAAGAAAACGATAGAGCAATAGAAAAAACAGCTGAAAAAATATATAAAAGCCGTTAGGAAATACTTAAGTATAAAGTTAGAAATTTTCAACAGTTTTTCAACAGTATGTGTGTGTGCGTGTGTGTGTGTATTTACAAAATATTTCCGGTGTTGGTTTTATAACAGTGTGTACACAAGATAAGTTCATGTAGATTTGTGTGTGTGTGTGTGTGTGTATGTGGATTTGAAAATGTCTGACAACTACGGATGTGGCAAGTGTCCATTTGTAAATGTTTCGCTTGTTTTTGCTATTTTCTATTTTTGTGTTATTGTTGTCGTTGTTGCTAAATGTACGTATGTATGTATATATGTTTTTTGTTCTTTGTAGGTTGTTGCATTTTGTTTATAATTCATGAGTACCATTAGTTTCAATAATGACACTCACTGCCCTGTTGTTTGGTGTCTGTTAAGGATGGTTTTCGCTTTGTTGTTTTTTTTTTTAATTTCTGTTTCTGGTTATTTTGTGTTGCAGTAGGGTTAGAGGTTTTAGTTTGGTATTCGCCAATACAGACTGCTATAAGTTGTATGCAAAATTAAATGCCATTATTGATTCGAATGTTTTGTAAATTAACAAATATTGAATATTACTGGTTTCTGAACTACATATTTTCGCTGAGTCTTTTCACTTTTTACAATGTACACTGGCTCACAGCTTATTTTCAAAGCTCCATTAAAAAACTAACAGGAACTTTAAAAAATGTATGTAATTTAAAATAAAAAAAAAAGTTATGGTCTAGCAAATAAAAATAATTTACTGCAAAAATATAGATTTTCATATATTAAAACTAAAAAAAAAAACAAAAGAATTTTAGTTTTTTTTACCTCAAAGCTTATTTTATGCTGGCACGTTTGGCTTTCGAAAATTTAAAATAAACTTGACAATTGCACGATTTAATATTTGGTTTGCTAGCCTTTATTACACACAGAGAAAAAACATGATTGGACATGGTTACGACAACTACACTGTGTTTTTGGTAACCATATATTGTTGTGGTACATAAATAATTGTTATTTTAATATGATTTTAACAATATTTTAGTTACTATAAACATTTTTATGTTTATCGCAATTATGAAATTGAATGTGGTTCACTGAAACATAATTATCAAAAAAAATGTTTACCACAGCTATTAAATAATAACAATAATTGAAACATATTATGTTATTTTTACTTTAGATCATAATATGGTTATTATATGTCATAATATGATTACCTTCGATCATAATATGATTAATTTAGAACATAATGTAATTGCTTTAGATCATAACATGATTACTTTATTATGATATATGAAAATTTTATGATTATATTAGGTTATAATATCATGTTATAATATCAAATTATGATTGACAAGAAAATATTATGATGAAATAATACGATGATAATTGATCATAATATAATATTTTATAGCACTTATATTCATCATAATATGTTTTGACAACAATCATAAATCTTATCAAAATATGTTGCTCTTAGATTATGTTTACCACAATCATGTTTTTTTTCTGTGTGTTTATCTACAACAGTTTTAAGGCGTTTTGTCATATATGCGATCAGTTTAAATCTTTTTAAATATTAATATTAAAATCTGGCGACTGTGGTGGCGGTGGCATCAGATGTGACCAGTTATATTAAAGCCACGTTTGCATTATCCTGGTAAAATCAAAATTGTATGCTTAAGTTGTCTGCGCATGTTGTGTTTTAGAATCTGAAGGTACTTAAGCTTGTTCATGGTTGTTTCAAGAAATGTTAAATTCCCAGTATCTATAGATGACAACCAGGCCCAACTTCCGCCACCATGCTTCACTGTTGCCTTTAGGTTTTCTTTGTTAAGTTCTGCATTAGGTTTCCACCAAACATACGACATGACATCTGAACCGAATATGTTAAACTTTAGTTTAGCCGGTACAGTCTGTTTTTCGGGTTTATAAAAGATTTATTGCGTGCAACTTGGCTACTTAAATTATGTTGGCGCAAGATACGACGAACAGTTTTACTGCAACATTATTTGCCCAGATCGACTTCAACTTTGACGGCCAGTTGTGAAGCTGATACCCTTGGATTTTCCCTTATTTTTCTTAAAATGTGTCGCCCATAATGCTGATTGAAAATTTTATTTTTTACCTTTCCTGCCTTTGTTACGGACCCAATTTTCATAGATGAAGCACTCAATAATTTTTTTGGACTGTGGCAGCTTTAATGTTAACTATAAAATAAGTTGTGACGTGAAAACAGCAAGCAGTTTTTTGTTTTTCTAGTTTTAATATAAAAAAATGTACATTTTTAAGGTACCGTCACACATGGCGAATATTTGACAAAAAAAAAAATAACCTATAAATAAATGTTTTTATAATTCTTGTATTAATTTGGAAATATTTTATTTTATTTTAGCATGTTTGCTCTTACAAAACCTTTGTAGGGTCAAATGAATTTGTGCTGAAAATAGTGGTTAGAGTAAATATTTGCCAAGTGTGACCATACCTTTATGACATGTATTCAAACATTCCCTCGATAGCCGTTCCACTAACCGGAATTACCTAAAATTACTCAGCCAAGGGCTGTCAATTCAGCAACTCTGCTTGTTCAACAAATCGTTGTCTTACAGTTCGTGTAAAAATTAAATTACTTTATTTCCTTGTCGTGTAAACTTCCGTTTCGTTGATTAAATTTTCACCGCCTAGATCGTGTAGTTTAATACCATTTGATTTGTTGATTTGTTATTATGTTGGTATTCACAGTCAAAGGACTACTGTAGCCTATACCTAATTCGTGGTTTTCTTTACCAAATACTTTAATGTATTAAACCCTTTGTAGAATATTAAAAAAAAAACCCTGTATAATTTATGTTCATTTATGTGTATAAATGTATGTGTTTGGTATGGAAAATATGTTTTAAGTATTGTTATTTGTCGTCTACATACTCGAATGTTTTAAACTATGTATTAACGTTTTAGACAGACAGACAGACAGCCGGACGGACGGACGGACGAACTTTCAAAAACACATTAAATACTAGATTTCGCTGCAAAATTTATAGCCAGTTGTTGTAGCTAAAAATGTTGCCTGCTGACCAGGCCATTTACAAAACACAACAACATAAAAAGCTCGCCAATGCAATTTTGTGGTTTGTAATTTTATTTTATGTTTTTTTTTGTTTTTGTTTTGGATTTTATTCTAACAATTATTCTATTCTCAGCTTGTTAAAATAAAATCAGTCCCAAACCACAAAATTAAAAATTAGTCATTGTTACATTTAACATATTTTTTAGTTCAAAGCAAAAAAAAAAATTGTGAAAAAAAGAACAAAATTATTGTTAACAATAACAACATTAAATAACTACCATAAAAATACTAATAGGTAATTTAATGATTTGTTAACATAAACGTATACATATGCATAAAATTTAACATTAGGAGGGCTCCTCATAACTGAAATCGTCAATATGCTTCGAAAATTAATATTTCTACTAACACTGGGTTTCTCAACTAAAACTTTGTTTTGCAAAACCTAATCCAACACAAATTTGTATATAAAATATACAGTCGGGCCTCGATTATCCGTCATTCGGTTAACCGGTAACCCCGATTAACCGTGATTAATAAATATCAGTCTATTGGTTTTTGTTTGCAATGTTTTCAAATTGTTTGCTTCGATTAACCGTGTTTACCTCTATTATCCGTGATGACAGATTTTTTTTATTAACTTTAAATTCATACATACATACAATATAATAAACATGAAAAAGGGGAATTCCCTTTCAGAAGCATTTAAAAGTGATTAGTTCAATTTTGAAATTTGGGATGTACGGGTGATTAGATCTAAGAATGTCATCGTTACCAGTGGTAAAAAGACAAAGAAACGCTTTAAATTTTGAAGATAAAGTTAAAATAATTAACAAGCATTCAAAAAAAATTGTGAGTGTTAAAACGCTAGCTCAAAAATACGAAGTTTTAAAAAGAACTAATTTTTTTTAATATAAATATTTATGTACACCAATATTCACTTGTTAGATAATAATAGTATTTAAAAACTTTATAATCAAAATTGTTATTCGATTAACCGTGAAAATCGATTATCCGTAATGCTTCTGGTCCCGACCATTACCGATAATCGAGGCCCGACTGTATATGTATGATTTTGGAAGGAGTAAGCAAATATAAATGTAAAACAAGTAAGAAAGCATAGTCAGTCAAGCCCACCATTTAATACCCTACGTCCAGTATATGTGCAAAAACCGAATGACCGATCTACACAAAATTTGTTGATGGGATTATACTTTATGTACAAACAATTTTTAGCAGAATTTGTTTAGCTATATCCATAAATCAAATATTTACGACCGATAAACCCCTATTATGGGAGGACATTTGTATGGGGGGCTAGTTTAAATAATGGGCCGATTTCAACCAAATTCAATCCCAACCATTGTCTTTGGGACAAAAAAAACAAACCAAAAAACCATATTAAATTTTATGAAAATATGTATCTTGAAAATTTCGGCCTGTACTTTGCGCACAAGATTTACATGGACAACCAGCCAGGTGGACGGAATAACAGACGGACATCGTTTAATCAATTGAGAAAGTGATTCCGAGTCGTTCGTTATACTTTGGGAAGGATGTTAGATTAATATTTTAGAGCGTTAAAAACATCAGCACAAACCCAATATACCCTTGCTACTATGGTGGTGTAGACAAATAGCCAACACAACCACGTACATATACAAATTTCGATTCTATTATAAAAATGTTCAACCATATTTTAACATCACTTCAAGAATTTCTATTTTTTCTATTTCTATTTTTACACGGTCTTTTTTAACACGGTTTGAAAACAAAAAAATTTTAAATTTTCAACACGATTTTTTCCATTTATCACAATTCAAAATCTTTTGGGCTTAAATTTAATCTTTGCGAAATGTTTTAATATCACAAATTTAGGGGAATTCCGTTGTTGTAGATACAAGCAAATTTACTGGTCAGAGCAATTGTAAATAGCACAAATTTAGTTGAATTCCATTTTATGAACGTCACGTCAAAATGTTTCCGATATTTGCAAATGTATCAAAAGTTGTATAAAAATAATGTTTTTTAACATGCAACAAATACTTATCAAAAGAATCTCTATAACAAAAGCTTACAGAAAAGTATAAACTTGTTATATATTCTTAAAGAAAGTTTTTATTTTAATAAATATCCCAGCAAAAACTTTACTTACATTCTTAATTTTAATTGCTTACAGAATTCATTATTTCGTAGCTTTATTCGCCACTTTTTGTATTACTAATTATATATTAAAGAATTATTTTATATATGTATATACTATGAGCCTCAAAAGTGAGTAAACACAACAAATTATTTGTTTTTTTTTTAAGATAATGAAAATCGTAAAATCTATCCATCGATTGAAATTTAAAAGTTTCGTTTTGTTGGATATTTGGTTGAATAATAGATTCGGTTATGAAAAAAATTTTAAGTTGAACTATAATGCTTTTCATAATCTTAAAAAAATCAAAAAAATTCACTGGTGCTTACATACTTTTGAAGCTGTGTGTATATTTTAAAAAGTTCATAATTATGAAATCTAAAAAATTTACTTCAAATAAATAGATTTAAAGAAGTTAGTCCGCTTTCACACGTTTTAATTCTGACTCTCCCAGGCAAGTAATGTTAGGTGAGAAAAGAAAATAAAATAAAGGGCATACTTACTTGATGATACTAATCAATTTTCTTATTTCCTTTTTGTTTTCTTCTTTTATTTTTTCCGTCTTATTCTGCGCGAAATTGTTTCCATGAGAAAGTAAAACTTGATGGTAAAAAGTACGAAAATTTAAAGTGTCAAACAGCACTAATCATATAATAATTATAATCATATAATTATAAATCTGAATTAATATCATTTTGTAATAAGTTTGCTTCATATTTATGAAGTTCGTTAACATATTTTATAAAACTTTTAAGTATAAAAATAATTTATTAATTTTTTGGTTAAAAGTAGCAAAATTAAAAGGGATTACTTTTGGGACATCACGAACAAAAATAAGTACTTTTTCTAGTAGATTTGTAAGTAGTCTGGTCGACAATTTCCTATTACTTACTATTACTGTAAAGTGCTAAGACATTTGTTTGACCAAACAATTTTATTACTATTTTTTTTAAATTTTCAATTTTCAATTTATATACTTTGAAATATTTTGTATAAAATTAATTTTTATGAAAATCTGTTAAAATTTCTGGCCGTTATTTAAAAAAGACCTCGACCAGTGTTTGGAAATTTTTTAAAGCTTAAATTTTCAAATGTGTTTAATCTAAAAACCATAAGAGATAAATAGCATATACCAGTATGTTTTTTTAAAAATCTGGCGGAGAAATTTCAGTATGTATAAAAATTCAAGAAATTGGATTAAAACTGAAATTACACTCGCTTAAATAAAATACATGTCTAAGGTGCCCTATTTTCAGCCACCACAGTTTCACTCTTGGAGAGTCTGTGGGATTTATCTACAAAGCTTCAACTTTAATACTGCTTTGCAATTTCCATGTACAATTTTATCTCAATAGAACCAAGAGTTTAGAAAATGACAGATTTGGTTCAAAAAAGTTTCAATTCTGCCCCACTGTGACTACGAATTTCTAAATGAAAGAAAAAAAAACATTAGCCATTTGGCCAAAAGCTGATTGAAAATTTTTATTAAGAAATTAACAACTGCATAATAAATGTTGAAAAACAGTTTTAGTTCTAAAACTACTTGAAAATTGTCACATTCAAAACAAACACGTATCGCTTCCTTGTGAAGGTTCTGGAACCAGGGTCCAAATTACCTCATTCGTGATCGAATGAGCTATCGTATCGAAAACTGATTTCGATATCGAAATTATGATAAAATGTACTAATTTTTTTGCTCGATATCGAATGCCATAATCTCAAATAAGAAAACTACGATAAATTTTACTCGATATCGAATGCGGTAATTTGGCCCCTGTTCCTTATTAAGTGATTTCTGCTAGAAATTGTCACCTTCGGATTTAGTACTATGGAAGCTAAAATTAATTATTACTGTTTCTTAAGAACTAGTTCTTTAAACAATCACCTCTATTGTGAATAAAAATTCCACATGAATTTTGTTCCTTTTTATTTTTTTAACATTGAATTTTAATAGGAAAAATGTGAAAAGGGAATAAACTTCATGTGGAATTTTTAGTCACGATAGGGGTGAATGTTTTTTTTTTTATAGAAATTTGTCATACTAGTTTCGGGAAGCAGTTAAGTTACAAATATTGTAAAATGTGCATTAATTCCCAAGCTTTAAAAGCAGTATGTTTTTGAATTTAATTGAGTTTATCTGGATATGGTCATATCGGACATATGCCAATATCGATTTCCATTACTAATTTCCAAACCTTATTTACTCCTGTTTTTTGTGGGACAGGTGCTGCAAAAACTGTATAAATTTAGGAAATCTAATTTACTTTATAGGAAAAGAAACGACTTAATATTGGTCATTTAAATAAATAATAGAGAAAGTGACAATATTGGTCCTATTCTCAACAATATTGAAACGAAGTTTCTCTTACTTACAACAGGGACCATCCTACTATCCTACATGTCCAAAGCAAAAGATATATAGCTGCACGCTAAATTCTATAAAATATTTATTTTAATTAGTTGCATTTTAAATGATTTATTGTTCATTGGCCTTTTAACATTTTTAACAGGATATTGTTATAAATTAAACAAAAGCCAACAAAAAAAAAAACATTGTCATGAACACATTACACATTTTTATTTCAAATGCTATTTTGCTGAAAATCACCATAAATTATATTAAGCTGGCTTTAATAGTTTTATTTGACTTGCTGCTATTTTAACATAAAAACTGTCACATAAATCTAACAAAGAAATGTCTCATACATAGATAATAAAGAGACAATAGAAATAATTAGGTTTATTATCATGACATTGTAAGTGGAGACTAGTGGAGACTGTCAAGAGTAATGTAAAAAAAAATAATAATTTGTCTTATAAACAAATTCAGCGTCTTTTATTTAGAGATTCTGAAGATACTGGACAACTGAAATTTGCTGATTCGCCTGTAACTGCTAAATGCCTAAATGACTTTTTCAATTTAATTGTTTTCCAAGCTTTTACAAAGTCAGATTTATACATTAGTATGTACATACACTCCGGTTCATTTATTTAAAGGCACTAAAAATGCCATATCTAGCAGCCTGTATCTTTTGCAATTTTAAACCGATTGCAGAATTTTAAAATAGTAATGGAAGCTGGACATCTTCAGATATAAAAAAGGTCATGACAGAAGTGATTTTTAAATTAAAGAACTTTTTTTGTGCAATTAATAAAAAAAAGGTCCAAAAATGTGCAATTTTTTTGGTGCTCTTGAACAAAGGCACTTTAACTATTTTTAATGAAAAACTGTTTTTCTTGTTTTTTTTTTTCATTTATTTTACTTTATTTAAGAACTATTTAATGGGTACAAACCCCTTTGTTTTTAATAACTTTAAATTTACGGGTTGTCATTGACAGATAAAGAGACTTTATGTAACGAAATTTGATTCCAAGCATCCTTAATGGCCTGAATTAGTTATCAAATTGACTACTCGGAATCCTTGATGTAATTGTCGACAACTGTTAGGCTTAATTATTTTAGCTATTGCGCGGTTATAATATCCTTCAGAACGGTAAACATTCTTCCGATTGATCTAAAATTTTTTGTGTTGACATTTTGACTTGCCTTTAGCGTAATATGTAAATAAACGCTCCTTACAAAAAATCATCGCTTACTTGAAAAACAATAAAATATACTAAAGTGCCTTTATTCAAGTGAACCAAAAATATTGCACATTTTTGGACTGTTTTTAAATTACTCAAAAGAAGTTCTTCAGTTAAATAACCATTTTTGTTATGACCTTTTCTATACCTCAAGATGTCTAGCTTCTATTTTTATTTTTAAATTCTGCAATCGGATAAAAATTGCAAAAGATACAGGCTGCTGAATATGAAATTTTTAGTGCCTTTAAATAAGTGAAGCGGAGTGTATGTATGTACATACATATATTTCCTTCATATTAATAATTTTAAGTTCTAGTTTTTCATAAATTAAATCTTTGATAACCAATTTTTTACACAAAACTGTCAGCTTAATTTTACCACCCATGAATTTGTAATTGCTGCTGTCATTAAGAAATTATCTGCCGGTATTGTAAATCGATTAAATTAATACAAATTTCATTTTAATACACACAGTTTAAACGCTAAAACTATTAATCAAAATCTTAAGCTCTCTACTTGCATACATTCATACATGCATACATACATATATACATACATACATACATACGATGGTATTGCCAATAAGCTGCCAAAAGAAAGCGCTACAAAAGAAGCACCCAATAGAAACTCTTGGGATTTAAACTGAAAAACTCATTAACAAAGACAAAAACGAAAACGAAAAAAAGTAAAAATGTTAAATGGTTAGAAATTGTAGAGATAAAGGCAGCGAGGGAGAAGCCAACGAAAGATAAAGGAAACAAAAACTTAAATCCCTAACAACGCAATACCAACACAAATACATACATATATATAAGAACCTTTTTAAAAGCAGTTCAGGGAACATGAATTTGGAAAATAATAGACTTACCAGCAGTTCTGCATTGAGTATAATATGCAGGTGTAAGTTAATTGGTTACTTTACACATCCCTGGTAATCTATGGCTAAGACAATTGTCACATTAGTACAACTACAAAGGCTTGGTTAAATTTTAAACTTTTATTTTGTATTGTACTTTGAAAAGCAGTTATATTACCATCCGCCCAGAAGTAATCTATTGAAGAGTCAATTATCACTAAATGGCCATTTGTAATCTGAAGTGTTGTGTTTTATTTTCCGCCTACTAATTGTTTCAATCAATGTAAAACACTCTCTATGGGAGACTGTTCTGTGTTCTCATACCAGAACAGGTTATCCGAAATTGGCTTAATTCATTCTTAGCCTCAAAAGATGAACAGTTCACATAATCCATATGTTGCCAGAAAGATGGGAAAAGCTCATGGCTAACAACGGCCAATACTCTAAATAAATTTATATCGTACAAATGTTTCAAAATAACAGCTAAAACTTAAAAAAACCGCACTTTTAAGTTATACATCGGATATTATTAAATTATAGAAAATATTTTCGTATTAATTTTCATATATAATTTTCACGTATAGTTAAGGTTTTAAAATTTCAAAAGAACATCACCTGTTCTTTTTCCTTCCAAGCAAAGTGTTTATCTAAATTCTACCCTCAGCGCCAATGGTGGCATAGCTTTCTTTAGATCCTTTCTTCATCTAATACAAATTTACTGTCGAAAACTATATATTCAACATTCATATTGAAAATCCTTTATTTTTGCAAAGATATGCTTTTGAAATATTTTTTGTCTGAGAGAAAATTTTATTTTTTAACGAACACAAGAAAAAACGACCAGGGTTTAATAAATTTTTTAAAATTTCAATTAACAAATGCTTATAACTAGAAAAATGTAAGAACTTTTAGTAAATAAAAAATCTTAGAAAGTGCATGAAAAAAATTACATGTAAAAGGTGGCCTTTTTTGAGCCACTACAGCTCTTTCTCTGGAGGGTTTGAAGGTTTCATTAGCAAAACATAAGAATACCCACCTGAATTTTATTCCAATTGCAGATTGATTGAAAAAAGTATTCTAGTGTGCGGATGGTTTAGTTATATATAAGTGGTTATTAGACTGCTTCTTTGTAACTAATATTTAAGTGTCCTATTAAAAATAGACAATTTAAAACTATTTTTGCAGCTGCTAGCATCTGTTTAACACTGACTATTTGGGGACAATAAGTTTCTGCTACGGCTCTTACATATTAAAATAACAAGAGTACGGCCACACTTGACAAATATTTGAAGAAAAACACGTAACCACTATATAAAATATTTTTGAACGCGTTTTTTTATTTAAAAAAACACAACAAATATTTAGGCTTATTGTATTTCATGCTGTTTGATCTTGGCAAACTATTGTAAGAGTAAACAACGTCAAACAAATTTGTGCTTACGCTTTTTTTTGACTTAATATTTGCCATGTGTAACCAGTAATGAAATGCCAGTCATTACGTACCTTGGAACAGCTGTCACACAGTCTCCCTGTATTCCATGTATGGCCCATTAAATTCGGTCTAGGACACGCACATGTTAAAAATAATTACACACTCTAACTAATTATGTAGCCAGTGGTGAGTGTAGAAAATGGTTAAAATCACTAATTCGGGACAGTTAATAAGAACTGCTGGGTTATTATAAGAAATGTATAAATGTGTTGGTATGTGGAAGTAAGTGCTTAAACTAAACACTATGTAGTTATGTTACTACATACATATTTGTAATAAATACTTAACATAGTGTGTGTGTGTGTTTGTATATATATATACGAGTATGTATGTATCTATATGGCAGCAGTAACTTAGCAGCAAGTTAAAATAAAATTAATGTTGTTGTCTAGTAAAATGTAAAATAATTTGTCATTGTTTTGCGTAATTTGTCTTTAACGTCTACTTGGGGCAACAACACCAACCAACCTACAATCAACAACTACAGCAACATCATGTAATAGTAGCAGCCAGCAAAAATCCACTATGAAGGCAGAGAGTTTAAGCTTAAAAATACTTATTCAGAACTCATTCATATCCACTTGCGTCTATTCATATACATACATTATAAGTGAACCCACATATACAATTATACATATATTTAGAAGTATTTTTGCTTTGACTTGCATTATCTACCACTTTAAATGTTGTTTTTTCTCATTTTGTAGCTTTAAGGCTTAAAAAACCAACCAACACATTTAGTTGCAGTTGGCAAAAAATAAAAATAATTCTCTTACTAGTGTAGAACAGTGGGATAGTAGTCAAGAAAATACATTTAAATAAGTCGATAATAATATCAATTGTATAAGTGAGACAAGTAAGAAATTATAGTCGGTCACCTACACCCAGTATATTAATAAAACAGTTTTTCAGAAATGGACGCTATATAGGAGATTGTGCACCGATCATCCAAAAATTTAGTGCCATGACGTCCGTGAATTTAATATTATGTTTGTTAAACTTTATCACGGTTAAAGTGAATTACGGAGAGGGTCTTATATGAGAGTTTTGACTAATTATGAACCGAACATTATAAAATTAGGTGTCATTACTTTACACATGAAATATATTTGCGTTAAATATTATTTGGATACCAACATTTTTGAGAGAGTTATGCTCTTTAAAGTGATTTTCGGAAGTGGGCCTTATATGGGAGCTACGAGTAATTATGGACCGATCTGCACAAAATTTATAGATGGGATTTGGCTACATTTACCACTCATTTGTGATGAAATTTTTTTGGATTTATGATTGGTAATCCCCAAATTCGGGAGGACATTTGTATGGGGGCCTGGTGAAATGATGGTCCGATTTCTACCAGTTTCAATCCCATCCATCCTTTGGCCGAAAAAATATCACGTACCAAATTTTATCGAAATATATTCAAACTTGCGACCTGTACTCTGTGCAAAAGATGTCACATGGACAGCCAGCCAGCTAGCCAGACAGACGGGTATCGTTAAATCGACTCAGTGATTCTGATATAAAGACATAAAATGTGTGTTTTCAAACATATTTATATTTAATACGTACATAAACCAATTTTATAATATAAGAAACAAAAATCCCGAAAAATCCCGGGGAGTCCCGGGACTTGCAAATCCTGTTCCCTTTGGCATCCCTAATGTAAACTGACTCTAATGTTCCTTGTAAGGTTTCTTGATCAGCTCTTAAGTGATTTCTGCTTATTAAATCTTCTTAAGAACTAGTTCTTTAAGTAATGTTTGTTATTGGAATTTGTTTTACTATTCGGGAAGCAGATAAGTTACAAACATTTTTAAATGTCATAAATTTTGAAGCGCCTGAATCTCAACTTGTTCTCCAACAGGATTTTAGTTGTAATAATGAAATTACCGAAAATTACTTTTCCTTAACGTTTATAACCTCATTTGCAAAATAGTTTTATTGTTTGGCCCACTATTGTTCGTATAGTTTTGAAAAAGCCTGACAGGCAGGCACATTTATGCATGTTTACTTTTAGCCACATTTATAATATAATTCTATTCTCGTATACATATCTAAATACATATAAGTATTTTTTACATATACATACGTACATTTTTTAGTAACTTTTAACTTTAACCAAGTAGTGTAAAATAAATGACATACAAACATGCACTTTGTTTCATAGCTATAAGGCAAGAAATGTTTTTTTTCTATTGTCCACAAACATACAACTTTACAAATTCCTTTAAAATAAAATGAAGATTAATTCAATGATCTCACCTTCAAATATTGCCTGAATTTTTTAAAATCCTTTTATAAAGGTTTGATTTGTATCAAAATATAAACCGATCCGTTTGTTGCCACAATTCTATACTGCATTGATTATAGTTCCAGCTGCAATCGAGTATGCGACCTGAAATGATATGAATACCTTTGTCTCTTCAGGTTTTGTGGTTGTAATTTGACATATTTCAATTGCATTCATTATTTCATTAGCTTCGCAATCAATGGACGATAAATTAAAAATCATTTCTATGTTATTATCAAAAAACTTTAAAAGTGTTGAGTAAATCATCAGCTCAAACATTAAATCGACTGAATTCTTTGCAAAGGATTCTAGTGTCTCTAAGCCATGTAAATTGCAGTGGTGAGTGTGACTATCAAAAAACTAAGGACTGGAACCAACAATGCAGAGATAGAATAAGATGCTCAGCTCGTACTTAAAGACAGATGAACGCAGAATCTAGTATAGGAGATGAGCAACAGTCTGTGCGAACTGAGACAACTAAATTTCTGTCCTATGCTCCTCAGGAACCATGAGCTCAAACAATTTTGGAAAAATTAATAAGAATGGCTTTTCAATTTTAAATATTGCCGAAAAGAAAAGAATTTATGCAAAAAAAAATGTACTTTTCCTACAACTATAAAACAAAGTGCCTTATTTTGTGCATGTCTGTTTAAGTGTTTAAGTATGTCTGTGCCATAATATTCATAGGTTAAGCAGACACTAACACTTACTTAAACTCTTAAACACACACGCTCACATAACCATGAACTTAAATTTCAGGTCAGGGATAAAACAGTTCATGCAATTGTATTCAACAAATTTAAAGTCAGGAAAAATATCATACACTAAAAACCATGTTGATATTCGGAAAGACGATGTCAAATTGCTAAAATGTTGCAAACTGACCCTTAAAAAATTTAATAATACATATAGAAATGATTAATACTTTTCATAAATCCGTTACCAAAAAGAACGAGGTTTTTAACAAGAACTTTGTTTCTCAAAACAAAATAATAGAAAGACTTTAAATTTGTTTGCATTAGAAAGATTAAGGTTTGCATGCTATAATTTGAAAACGTTATCGTTTAGTTGACTACCAGGACCACGCCTACAAATCTTGATATAAGCGATTCGATTGACTCTATAAAGACTCTATCTCTAACATAGTCTCACATAGAATATTCCTGCAGTATTAAATATCATGATAGTAGGGACTAAATAACAGCTGAATTTCAAGAAATTTTACTACCGGGAAATTTGTTTTGCAATAAATATCTTAAAGGTGATTGTGTGACTGTGCTATTGCAATCACCTGTTAGTGATATCCATAGCATCAATACTAGATCAACATTTGCTAGCATTTCTCGATTGTGTTTCACTCGATGTTAGCAAATCACGCTTTCAGACCACGTTGTTCATCCAAGGCTACTCAACTATTGTTCTTGGATTTTTAACAGCCCAAATACAGCAATATTGCTTGATGACTTATTCAGGTTACGTTTTGTTGAGTAAATATTTGCCAAGTGTGACCATACCTTTACACATTAATATTTATTTCTTTTAAATGATACCAATTTCTTTTTAAGTTGCTGTTAATTTTCTTTTTATGGAGTTTTGAAGCCAAAAAAATGCATTACATAAAATAAGCTGTAAGCCACTATACATTTTATTATCTTGAATACAACTTAGCTTAGTAAGTTCATGGTTTATTTTTGCGTTCTTTTTATTAACAATCCGTGTTTACGTTTAGCTTTTTTACTTTTATAACATCATTTACAGTACTTTTTGGAAGCTTTAGCTTGTTTGCCATCATTGAATCCAAAAATGTAGGCTCTTCAAGGCATGTGTGAACGCAATCTTTTACTTTTGAAAGTGTTCGTACAAGCATTAAGAATGAACCACGTAATGGACGTCCAAAAACAGCAACAACAACAGAAATTGTAGCCAAGTGCATTAAATAATCAACGAATATAAATGCGTGAAATAGCCAATATCATGGGCATCTCAAATAATCGAGTCCATTTACTTTAGTATGAAGAACTACAGATAAAAAGGCTTTCTGCAAGATGGGTGCCGCATTTGTCAACACTCGACCAAAATGCATAAGAATGAAAATTTCTCAAGCTTGTTTGGATCGTTTTAAGAAATATAAAATGGATTTTAACTGTGGATGAGACATGGATCCACCACTAAACTCCAGAGACAAAAGAACAATTCAAGCAATGAACTGAAGCTGAAGAAAGTGCCCCAAAGAAGGCAAAACGAGTTCCATCGGCTGGTAAGATTATGGCATCGGTTTTTTGGGACTTCAAAGGTATTTTATTGATTGACTTTCTGCAAAAAAAGTAAAACAATAAATTCAGAGTACTATTGCATCATTTTGGATCAATAAAATGTAAAAATTCGAGAAAAACACAAAAAAATAATTTTTCATAAGACACAAGAGTGTTTTAACAATGGCTAAAATCAACGAATTAAAGTACGAGTTGCTTGACCACCCACCTTATTCTCCTGATTTAGCTCCCAGTGACTTTTATCTGTTTCCAAATCTAAAACAATTCCTAGCTGGCTGGTAAAACGCTTTACCTCAAATGAAGTTGCAATTACAGCTGTAAACCACTATTTTGAAGGTCTTGAGAAAAACTATTTTATTCAAGAGATAGAATTGCTAGATAAACGTTGGACTAAGTGTATTGAAGTTTCAGGAGTTTATATTGAAAAATAAAAATGTTTTTGAAAAACTAACTATTCTCTTTCTGTGTTAGGCTAAGAAGTTTCCGAACCGCCCTCGTATACATTACAAATCTTATAAACCTGTCCATGAGAGCCAGACAAACTATAGTAACCAGAGACCAAATATAACTCGTCTATATGTATAATCAAAAATTAAAATTGTGATTTATATCTGTTATAAAATGATTTTTGTTTACATGGTTTGGTATGACCTTTATTAGTTTTTCTTATTTTTTAATGCTTTGGTGAGAGACAACTTATTTTAATTGTGGTTGACCCTAATAACTATTAATATTATTTCTCTTTTATTTACATAGTACTATAGACCAAGAATGATAAAATAAAGATTACGCCAACACGCGTAAAATTTTAAAATGTTCTGCGCATTTTGGAACTGTGACGTCACACGTTCTGTGTTTCTATTGGCTAATTTTTTCGCACTTGTTTTTTTACTGTCGTTTTGCTTGCATTTGGTCACTGCATGTTTATAGTTTTTGTTGTTTTTTTTTTGTTTGTTTTTCTTTTTTCAATTTCAATGTTGCCAGCTATCACATAACATATACATTTTACGCAAGAAATTGTAATTCTAACACATGAAACATTCTTGGTAACCCTTAGAATGGAACTTCTACGTCACATAACGGGAAATCATGCGCATGGCGTAATCTTTATTTTATCATTATTGCTATAGACTATTATTTATAAATTTGTAACAACTTGTAAATTGAATATGTGGAATATAGTGCCGATATTGGGCAAGAAGTAACAAAAATGCTAATTTTATTTTAAGCTTCATTGATTTCCATTAAATGAACGTTTGCCATTTATCTTAAAAGTTACAACTTGACCTTTACGAAAAAAAAATTTTATTATGAATATAGTTATCTTGATTATTTATGTTTTTTATTTTTCCTTTCTGTTTCTCTCTACCATTAACCTGAAATGTTCTTATATAAATCATTCTTCCAGTGATATAGAGGAAAATACGATTTTAAATGGTAAATGGTGATAATCAACCATTAAAATTAAAGTGGACCTATTATTTTCGACCCTGGTAGTAAAAATTTTAATATAATTTGTTTTTCATTTTTTGCATTTACCATCTCTGATTGCTTTGATTTGTTTTAGCTTATTGCCTTTAACTCTTTCTCTCTCTCTCTCTCTCTCTCTATCAGTCTCCATGAAGAGTTTCTTTTACATAAACGACTATTTATTTTTTAAATGTATGTGATTTTTCTTTCATTTAGTTTCTAGCTTTTCTTTTGCTTGTTGTAATTGTTGTGCTGTACCCGTAACATTTAAAAGCTAACTGTATTAGTGCAGAGAAAGAAGCTTTTTAGCCTTAAGCTATTTTATTTTAACAATTTTATACCCAAAGTTTGAATATTGCAAATGTAGTTATGTATGTGCATTAGGGTGACCCCGTTTGTATGGAGAAAAAATAAGGTATCGATGTTCTCGACTAATGTGAAAATTTGATTCATTTTAAAACTACGTTTCTCAATTTTTTTTTGTTTTGGGGTCAATGGATAAAAATGTCCTTTTTAGAGGTTTTTTGATTTTTTTCCACATTTCTTCTTTTAAAATTCTATCAATTTAAGTTTGTATGCATTTTTTTTAACCTAAATTCTTCCCTATCTGACAATCTCTCCAATCTCCCATTTGGGTTAAATTGCATGATCAAGAAATTTAAACTATTTATTTTCCTTACGTTACGTAAATTCTATGAAAAAATAAAAAAAATTAAAATTTTGTCTGAAATTTTAAAAATTTTTAAATATAAAAATTTTTTTTTTTAATTTTTGATAACCTATTGAATGCGCCTCTCAAAAACTTTTCATATGATACCAAATTTACATATAGTTCCTTTGGAAGAAATGTAAAAAAAATCAAAAAATCTCTAAAAAGGACCTTTTTATACTTTGATCCAGCTCACCAAATATTGACCCCAGGACAAAATAATTGAGAAACATAGTTTTAAAATGAATCAAATTTTCATATTAGTTGGGAACATCCGCAACTTTATTTTGGGGCCACCCTAATGTGCATGTATGTATTTTAATAAGTGTGTTTGCCTGATTTTTGCCAGGAAGTATTTAAGAATTTCTTTACTTTCCTAGCTCTTCATAATGATTTTCTCATCCAACTAAGAAAATGAAAGAAAGACAGAAAGAAGTCTTTAAGGTTTTCTACTTGGTTGCAGATTAATGGAGTGTCACTGAGATAATACTTGAGCGCCCGCTTTTGTAGAGTTTTTGCTTGAGACAATTGCATGAAGATAAATAAAACAAACTGAAAGTAACACTTGAGCTGAATATTTTTTCCCCATTTTACGTTTTGTCTTATTTAAATGCCAAACGACCAGCAGATGAACAGAGAAAAGAAAAAAATAGTATGAGAAAAAAAAAACAAAAACTAGATAGACAATTTACTTGTGCGAAGAATAATATCAGTAATTTAAGTAACATTGTTTGAAAAATGACTAAATCATTAAGTTTGAAACGATCTCATTTAACATTTGCCGATTTTTTCGTATGAAATTATAAATGTATAAATAATATTAAGTGTGTGAGTTTTCTGTAAAACCTGTATTTATAGGGGATAAGATTAATTGGAGAAAGGAAAAAAGAAATGTTGGTGAAAGGCAGAGTATTTGAAACTGAGGAAATGAAAAATATTATTGAAAGTTGGCAGTCCGAATTTTTAATTTGATATAAAGGAAAATATTAAATTGTCCGTAGTAAGGGAATTTCCCTTTATGTATACATGTAATAATTTTAGGAACATATAAGAAAGTAAACAAAAACAGTTTTGCATTTCTGTAATCTGTCCGGTCATGGGGAAAACTCTCCTTTGGTATGAAAAACAAGTGTCCGCGTCCGGTTGTGGGAGTGATATCCGCTCAAGAGAGAAAAATTGTAAAAGTAACGAAGAATTGAATTGGTACTGAAAAAATTGTCCATATATGGTGTCCGCAAGGAGAGACTACGCAGTACACTAGAGCCTCAATTTGCGTCTATCCTATTTGGGTCGTTTTAATTCCGATTTGCGTCGGCTTTGAAATATTGTATAAATTTGTTTTGCGTCGTTTTGCTTCCGATTTGCAAAACATAATTATATGTGAATATTTTGCCAACTTGCGTGTAAAAACGGGAATTCCCATTTTATTCATACTTACCATATGTTACGTGCTATTAAATTAATTTTGGTTATGCTTTTATGTTCGAGGGCGGTTCGTAAACTTCTTATCCGAGAACAGAAAGCGCGGTATAAATAGAAACAAAGTAAGTGCTTTGGAAACTTCCATCTCTGCTATGAACACATGTTAAGTTTCTTTTCGATCTGGCTACTCCTTCATATAGAAACTGCTGTTCAAAAAAGACGCATCCGCGATTTTTTTACAATAGAAAAATTAGGAATTCGTAGTGTCATTAAATATTTTAACAAAAAAGGTTTATCGGGACAAGAAAATGATATGGTGAATGTGTTGGGTGAAAGTGCTCCTTCATATACAACAGTAAAAAATTGGGTTGCTGAATTTAAACGTGGTCGTACAAGCATTGAGGATGTACCAGATAGTGGATGTCCTAAAACAGCAATAACAACAGAAATTGTAGCCAAAGTGCATGATATGGTATTAAATGATCGACAAATAAAAATGAGTGAAATAGCTAATATCATGGGCATTTAATTTTGCATAAATAATTCCAAATGAAAAAGCTTTCTGCAATATGGGTGCCGCATTTGTTAACAGTCAACCAAAAACGCATAAGAATGATAATTTCTCAAAACCAACGAATTAAAGTACGAGTTGCTTGACTACCCGCCTTATTCTCCTGATTTAGCTCCCAGTGACTTTACCAGTTCCCAAATCTAAAAAAAATCCTAGCTGGCAAGCGTTTTCCCTCAAATGAAGATGCAATTACAGTTGTAAACCTATATTTTGGAGGCCTTGAGGAAAACTATTTTAATCAAGGGATAGAATTGCTAGATAAACGTTGGACTAAGTGTATTGAAGTTTCAGGAGATCATATTGAAAAATAAAAATGTTTTTGAAAAACTAACTATTCTCTTTCTGTGCTAGCCTAAGAATTTTCCGCTCCGCCCTCTTATTTATGTAGGTAAATAAATTTTTTTTTCTCCTTAAATATTTTTTTATTCCTTGTTTAAAAATATATTCTCAATTATTTCTTTATAATAATGACAAAGACCTGCTGAAATAAATACAAACAAACGTACCATTAGACGTTTTTTTAATAAAAATATGATTTTGCCAGCTAAATTTTTAAATTTTGGACCCATTTAAGAAAAAGTCAGTACATTTGTATAGAAAAAAGTGATTCAATTTGCGTAGCATTTCCCCGGTCCATATTAACGATGCAAATCGGGGCTCTAGTGTATATTTCAATTCTTTTATTTATTTCAAAAGCATCTTTTTTTAGGACAAGTTACAACAAATATTCAATTTAACAAGTAGCTGTATGTAGATTTAAACTATTTAAGTTATAATTACATATTTCTGTTAAATTTTTGAACAATTTAAGTAAGTATTAAAAATAATCTGATTTCAATTGATTTATTTTAATTAAAAAATAACAGTAAAATGTACAGTAAAATGTATTAATTTATTAACTAACCTCCTTATTCAAAAACGATAATTAAATTTAACAAACGTTTATTAAAACAGATTTGCATATAAATATTTGCTTAATAAATTTAATAATCGTTTTTGAATAAGGGGGTAACTAAATAACTATACATCAGTTATAAATCTTAATAAACACTTGTTTTTTAAATTTGTTTCATTATTTAATTGCAAATCATGATTAAATTTCTTTCACGCTCCTAAAAGTACATATTCATCATATTTACAAAACTAAATTATTTTCCTTAAAATTATTAACTCTATGAAAGCAAAGAAGGAAAGGAAAACTACATTTTACATACATTTTTTACATACCTATACATTGTTGATTTTTTATAGCAAACAATAATTCTACAAAGTAAAATTTAATTTTATTAAAAATACCAACATTGTAGTGTATTGTAGAAAATTGTAAGAGGGTTGTAAGCAACTGAGCTATTAAATTTGAATTTTTTTTTATCAGCATCAGTGTTTTGCTTTCTTAACTGTTTTTACTTTTTACTTATACAAACTATCTTATAGAACAACCACCCTACATATCTTGCTAGTTTTCTTTTTAATATTTTTTAAATTGCACTGTTTTTCTTGCATTGCAAAACCATTTATGGATTAAGCAAAACAAATTGTACGTGAGGAGATTCATTTTTTTTTTTTCGTTTTTCGTCTTCATCTTTAGTTGGTCCATGCCAACCAATGCACATCAGATATTTTCTTATACTTTTACATAGTTGGCAGGGGCAAATACTTCACACTCACAAATATTTAAGAAGATTTTTTCTTCACATTCCCCTTTCATGCTAACACACTGGCTCAAACAAGCGAGTATTAAGCAAAATCCCTGTAATTTTTTTCTGCAACTTGCAATTTATGTTTAGAACTGCAAATATACCACAGAAGTTGAATGGGGGGGGGAAAAAACCTGGTACACATGTATTACACACTCCCCCCACTCATATTAAATAAAATCGAGTAGTAGATTTTTATTTCAAACAACATTACTACCTGGTTAATATGCATGCCAAAACGTATATAATCATAAAATGTAAGTATGTATGAATAGGTATACATATGCATGTACATTAGGGTGCACTTATTTTACAAATATTTCTCCATGCACTAACTATCGTATTATATTCAGACTATCGTCTTATACTCAGACTACCGTCTTATACTCAACTATTGTCTTATACTCAGACTACCATCTTTACCGTCTTATACTCACACTACCGTCTTATACTTAGACTACCGTCTTATACTCAGACCACCGTCTTATACTCAGACTACCGTCTTATACTCAGACTACCGTCTTATACTCACATTACCGTCTTATACTCAGACTACCGTCTTATACTCAGACTACCGTCTTATACTCAGACTACCGTCTTGTACTCAGACTACCGTCTTATATTCAGATTACCGTCTTATACTCAGACTCATCAGACTATCGTCTTATTCTCAGAATGTCATCTTATACTCAGACTACCATCTTATACACAGACTACCATCTTATACACAGACTACCGTCTTATACTCAGCTTATCGTCTAATACTCAGACTATCGTCTTATACTCAGACTACACAGAAAAAAAAATCATGTTTTTTTCAAATAAAACCTTTAATTGATTTTAAAATAATTTTCAATTAAAATTTTAATTGATTCAATTACTTTTTCTGATATTTTCAATTAAATCTCACATTTTTTTTTAATTGATACTATCATTTTGTTTACAGGTCCGATTTCAATTAAATTTTTAATTGATTCCACAAATATTTTAATTGAAACTCATTTTTATTTTTTTCTGTGTACAGTCTTTAAATTATTATTTTCTACCAAAACTTAGTAGAACATTGTTTTTTTATATCCACCACAAAAAATTATGGGGAGTATATTAAGTTTGTCATTCCGTTTGTAATACATCGAAATATTGGTCGTAGAACCAAAAAGTCCATATATTCTGGGTTTTTATAAGATTCTAAATCGATATAGCCATGTATGTCCATATGTTGAAGGCACTATAGAGCCTCGCAAAAAACTGACACAATATTCTTTGTATGGGCAAAATCGGTCCAGTAGGATCCGAGTTACAGACCAAAGTTTAAAAACAAACTCGATATTTTTCTGATATATTACTATTTATATATATTATATATATTATATATTTATATATGCTATTTTGTTTAAATATTATCATGCAATTTTGCACACATTATTTTTATTCTATTTATATATATATATATTTTACATATATACCAATCTATTGCAGAAAAGTTCTGTTAAAAATGTTAATAATCGGTCCACGATTTCTCATAGCCCCCACATAAATATCTATAGTACATAAATGCCTTTAGAAAAGCAGTATTTTTAAAACACTTTAGCAAGTATTAGTTTCATGTAAAGATAAGTCGCAAAGCGGTATTTTGTTTGAATGGGTCCATACTTGACCATAGCCACCATATAAAAACCACTTCCGAAAATAACTTAAATGCTCATCATTAAAAAGTTAAAATTCGACAGAAATAATCAACATATATATATATATATATATATGTACATAAATTATAGTCACCAACTTTGTGGTGATCGGGCCATAATTCGTCATAGCTCCTATATAGGGAACACTTCCGAAAAACACATTAGCATTCGTAAATGTCTTATAAATATTGATATCTAACTGAAATTTTTCACAGATCACTTATATGTATATAAGTTAAAATTTTACTACTGCATTTGGTGAAGGTCAGTTCATAATTGGCCACAGATCCCATGTAACGTCTATAGCCGAGAATAACTGCAATGCCGAAAAAACTCTCAAATATATAGTTATTGAGATGAAAATATATTTCTTGAGATATAAAATTCAACATAAGTAAAATATTTTATGACGATCGTCCCATAATATGTAATAGATCCCTTGTAAGGGATCAAAAAAATAAAATAACTCGTATAAAAATCGTTATCGTTATGCAAATTGTAACACAAATTTCTTTCAAGTATACATAGGTCACACTACTAATATATAAACTCTTACTTAAATTTAAAACATTGTTTCAATGACTGCTGCAAACAGTCTGCATTACGGTCACACTTGGCAAATAATTGCCGAAAAAGACGTAACCACTAAATATTAAATATACACAAAATACACAAAAAATATTTAGTTTTATTTTATATAAAGCTGTTTGATATTGCAAAACTCTTGTAAGAGTAAACAACGTCAAACAAATTTGTGTCAAATTAAGTGGTTACACTTTCTTAAGTAAATATTTGCCATGTGCATCAGCATTTAGTTTCTATTTTGGGGACGAAGAATAATTTTAGATAACGTGAGCACTCAATATTTAGCGCCACCCTAATACACATACATATTTATGCTCTCATAGACGGCTATACTACATACAAACATATGTAGGGATCTGCATATTCACATTGAAGCCCTGATACCTAAGCTCATGAACAGTGACACGGAAGAGAAAATATTAATCGTAAAAAGAAGCTTATTTTTTGTACAGCTTCTGTGCAGCAACTAATAATTGGGTGATATATTATAATTAATATAAAGTTAATAAATGTAGACAATTTTGAAACGTTAACAGCTTTGGCATTATCATTTAAAGTTAGTATTTTAAATTTAATATATTGAATTGAGTTGAAATTAAAGGGATAGTCCCACCGTCATCCATAAAAATACATACATGAGCATAAAATCAAGTTGTAATACTTCTGTACGTCTGTCTGAAAAGAATGGAAATGTTAACGTTGTAAAATAGTTTAAAGTAGTTTACTATTTTTCGCATTTCTTTTGCAGCAACAATTACAGCAACTACTTTGACATTTAGCTACATTCTACGTCACTCAGGAGATGTTATTTACATTATTGGAATTTTTTTCAATATTTTTAACTAAAGATTTTCAATATTCAATTATGTACAATTAGGGAAGTTCGTTTTTTTTTATTTCTGCCGACATTATTTTATATAAATATAAATATTATAAAGTCATAGTTGAAGAGCTGACAAATTCATTGGAATATCACATGCACTTTACTTGTCAGCTGGAATACATTATAGTTGTAAAACCCTGTAAGATTCAACGTTGAAATTTATCACTAACAGACGTAGTTGTAAAATAAAACATGATATGACGGTGTAGTTTTACTGCTGTTGCAATATTATATGTTGCAGCTGTAAATACTGCATATCATGTCGTATTAACAAGGTTGAATGCCAACTTATATTCATATACAAACATACAGCTAGTTATGCGCATAAAGAAAAACGTCGTCTAGTATTGCTACATTGCAAACAGAAAAAAAAAGATTCGGGAACGTGTCATTGTCTTGTATCTGCATGCTTAGTTAAAGATTATGAAATCGTTTCAAGTCCTAGATTCTATGCAATAGTTTTCTTATTTTTTTTTTTTTTTGCCTGTATGCTTTACAAGCAATTTGTTTTGTAGAACTTATAGTTTTCATTGCAGCTTAATGTACAAAGTAACATGAAACATGTAAAGAAAATTATTTTGTTTACTTTATTAGAGCCAGTAAAATATTGAAAAGTGACAGAAATTATGGAAAAATTGATATTGTATACTAAAATTGCTAAGTTATATCAATTCAAAATCAAGTTATTCATATTACTGCTTGGTTTAATAACCACTGTAAACTGCATTTTAAAAAGCAGTTCTAAAAAATGTTTAAAGTGGCTACACTTTAGATTACTTAGAGACAATAAAGTGACAATTGAATTGACTTTTGATTAGCTGGGTTCTAGAATGTAAACTATATAATTAAGACTCAGTAAAATTAACAAGACATTAGTAGAAATTTTTTCTCATCTCTCTCTCTCAATTTCCTTCTGATGTCTAAAATAACTACTTTCTAGAGAACATTACAAAAAACGTTGAAAGTATCTGCACTCTACATTATTTCGAGATACTAAAGTGAGAATTTACTTCACTATAGATTACCAGGGCCGCATAAAGTAAACTATATAGTTAGAAGCTAGTAAAATTAACAAGACTTTAGTAGAAATTACTCTTATCTCTCTCCATTTCCTTCTGATGGCTAAACTAACATGTATATAAAGATAAATTCTAATTTAACTAGCTCATACAAAATCTACATTTTTAACATTGATAATGTTACAGTCAACATAGCACTGTTAAGTACTTAACAGTCATATTGGTAGTATTTTTGAAAAAAGTAACTTTAGGATCAAATTCTGTAGAAAAATTTTGGACAAATATGGAATTGCATGCATATCACACTTTATGTAGCGGTTAGTCCAAAGGGTCCCAAACCAGACTACATTAGTTAAATTTCAGAAATAATTTTGAAATTTGAATAAAACGATTTTGAAAAAAATTAACTTTTTGAAAAATTTTTTTTGATTTGATTAATTTTTTTAAAAAAAATTTTGAAAAAAAAATTGGTTGGTTGGTGTGCTCGGAAGTGGACTTAATTCGGGAGCTATTGCCAATTATTGACTGACAGCTACAAAATCCAGTAGCCTACTTGCCGTATAACCGATATTAGTGTGATTTTTGGATTAAAATTACTGATCTATATAAAAGTTGGTTCGATATTTATATTTATTAGACATTTTTGTGGGTTAAATTGTTTTTCGGAAATGGTTCTTATATGACAGCTATGACAAATTATGGGCCGATCTACCTAAATTTTGGAGCAGTGATTTGTATGCATATGAGGATATTTCACGTCCAATTTCAACATAATAACGTAATAATACCATCATAATAATATATTAGTATTACCGTGGATTTCGGAAGTGGACCTTATATGGAGGATATTGTCAAATATGTACCGATATTCTTAAAATCCAGCAGTTTCATTTTGGCATGTATGTAAATTATCCGTGTAAAATTTTGGATCGGTACCGTTATTTATAAGAGATTTATGAGTATTAAAGCGATTTTCGAAAGAGGGCTTTATATGGGGCATACGGTTAAAAATAGACCGAAATTCACAAAATTTTGTGGGATGATTTTTGTATATATGTAAATTATCTGCGCAAAATTTTGAGTTGGTACCGAAATTTCTGGAAATTTAGTTTAGTTAAGTTGTATAGTTTGGACAGACGGACAGACGGACATACAGACAGACGGGCATGTATCAATCGACTTAGAATTTCATAAGGATCAAGAAAATATATACTTTGTTGGGTCTCAGATGAATAATAAAAAAGTTTCACACGGAATGACAAACGTAATATACCCTTATTCACCACTCTTGGTGGTGGAGGGTATAAGAAGGATGTCAACATGAATGCATTAATATTTTAAACAAATCTAATTTGAATTTGAAATGTACCCTACATACAAATAATTTGCTTAATGCAGTATCTAATTTAGTGCTAAAATCAATGTAAAAAGTAAAAAACACTAACTTTTACTTAAACTATTTTAATACAAAATCACACCACCCCCCCCCATTTCCTGTTTTCGCCTAAAACAAAAGTTCTTTTGACTTTTGCTAAAATTTATTATCTTTTGCACTTAATCTGATTATGACCGAATTTCTTTGCCATTAAGTTCATTAGTAAGTTGTTGTTAGCATTTTAATGCTGTTCTAACAAACCATTAACATTTCTAATTTGGAATTTGATTAACTTTGGCTTACTTTAATAATGAGTCAGTCAATGTCAAAGTTATCCAAAAAGTAAATTTATGAAAAAGTTCCAACAAGCCAGTGTAATCTTAATGGCGTCTGAAATTACTTAAATATGAAAATAACAATAATAATCATCATAACGATAATAATATTTTCTTGTAATGACAAAATTTTAAACTTCATTTGATGGTCGGCCATGAAATAATAAAGCAGCAACGACCGACCACAAGTAAAATGAAATGAAATAAAATAAAACATTTTGAAAACTTTGTCATTAAAATTTGATGTCTCCTTTTTTTAAGAAATGTCAACCAAACAAACATTTTTGTTTATGCTCTTTCATTGTTTTGTTTTTGTGGCATTTTATAATGTTAAATACAAAAGGACTTTAGTGGGTAAATAAACTGTAGGAAGGAAATGAAAATGATACAAATGTACACTTTTTGTGAGGGTGTTTAAAAGAAACTATTTTAGAGGCCGATATCATATTCAAAGCCATGTTCTTGTTTGTGTACAAATGTTTCTCTATTTAAACTGCTTAACTAGTTATTTCCAACAAGTTTCATTTCAGATTTTTAAAGCCTATTCACAACACTCCCTCATCCTCTTTTCATTCCATTACTTAAATATATAATTTAAATTTTATTTGCAAAGAGTGATTTTTTAAGAGCTTTTGTATGTAAGAAATGTTTATTTGAGTCGATAGAACGATCTATATAATTCAATGTTTAAAAATGATTTCGTGAAAATGACTCATACTCTGGGTTCAATTTTGGCATACTTTCTGCAACATGTCGTATAAATTCTTCAATATTAGCTTCCAGTGCATCAACCGTTGTCCTTTTAAATATGACTTAACAAATAGTCTAAAGGCGTTAAATTGCACGATGTAGGCGTCAAACGTACTCGTCTCGTCTCTTAATTAGGCTATTGTTTCTCGTGCTGTGTGGCTTGTGGCACAGCCTTGTTGAAAATGACTCATACTCTGGGTTCAATTTTGGCATACTTTCTGCAACATGTCGTATAAATTCTTCAATATTAGCTTCCAGTGCATCAACCGTTGTCCTTTTAAATATGACTTAACAAATAGTCTAAAGGCGTTAAATTGCACGATGTGGACGTCAAACGTACTCGTCTCGTCTCTTAATTAGGCTATTGTTTCTCGTGCTGTGTGGCTTGTGGCACAGCATTGTTGTCAGCCAAGTCCAGCTCTTCCATTTTGGGCACAAACAATTTTGTTAATAAAATTCAGACCGAACTGAACATGTTAAACAAAAACAGTTAAGCTGCCAAAAAGAAAGTTACCAAAAAATCACCCTTTAGTTTATCATAAAAACTCTAAAAAATTAATTCATTAAAGAGTTCAAATGCATTGAAGAAGAGTTACTTGAAATTTTATTTCATTTATATTTTATATTATAAAATGAAAAACACAGAAAAGGGAAAATCTTTCATATCATATTTACTTGTTCAAGTATGAAAGAAAACTTTTAAAGAAAACAAGTAAGAGTGCTATATTTGGCTATGCCGAATCTTATATACCCTTCCCCTTTGTTGTGGATGCATAATTATATTATGCATAATTATGTCGATAAACACGCCATCTGGTGATGAATTTGTTCGTAACAATATTAATACACTTTGTGTGATCAGCGCCATCTGTTGATGAATTTGTTCGTAACAATATTAATACACTTAGTTTTTTTTGATGAAATTTTCTGATGTTGTCTCGGATTTTTGCTCATATCTCCGTTATTTATGGACAGATTTTGCTCGAAAGCATGTCTGACAGAATTATTGAAGATTTGGATTCCGAAGATATCTGGGGACTTCAGAAAATTGATTTCAATAGACAGACAGACAGGCATCCAGAATATATATACTTTATAGGGTCGGAAAATTATATTATGGTAATTACAAACGGAATGACAAACTTATACATACCCTTCTCATGAGATGAAGGGTATAAAAATTGTAATATTCTAAAGCAAAAGCTGATTTAGAATAGTTTTATCCCAGCTGTTCTGCAGTGTCTAACTTTTACAATAATTTTCTCTAAAGTCTTATTACTTAAAATTACTAAAGTGACAACTGACTAAACTTTAGATTACCAGGGATGTATAAAGTAACCTAAGTGATTGCTCTCTGCATTACATATAAATCACCCTAAAATATATAAATTTAAGTTATTTTGGTTCATTTATATGTAAAGAAAGAGAAAAATCAATTAGGTTACTTTATGCATTCCAGGTAATTTACCATCAAGTCATTCATCACTTAAATATCTCTTAGTAATCTACGGTGTAGTCACTTTAAAGTTTATTGGAATCTAATGCTGATACCAAGTCATAATGCTAAATGACTTCTGCTTAAGACACACACACATCACAAAATAACTCGTGTTATAAATAATTCTCAAACTTCAAGTGAATCCAACAATAGCTAAAATTCCCCATGCAGGACACTTAGCCAGAACTGCTGGGATATACATATGCGTGTGTATCAGCTTAAGTCTATGTCTGCTTATGAATCTGTGTAGGTGTGTATGCTCCACTGTCTGTGGCATAAAAACCATGATTGTAAGAAATATACTTAAAGCTGCTTTTGTAAATTAAATTGTTTAAAGTTATTAAACTGCTGCCATTTTATTTTAGAGGACAAGTGGAATTATTTACAAGGGACTTTATGTCAATTTAATTACATTTTAATGGCAGCACAATGATGAAACAAATCTAACAGAATGAGTTCATGAAAGGACCTAAATGAAATAGAATGAAATTAAAAGTATTAGAAAAATCTTGTATAGTCTTCTGTATAAATATAGACACGCATAAATAAATACCCCTGCAAATTATGTCAGAAAACATTATAAACTTATAAAAAATACTTCATTACTAAACATGTTTCATTTTACTTATTACGTTGTGTGATAAATAATAAAACAAAATAATGATAACAATTAATACACAGTGGTTTGGAAGCTAGAAATGTTAAATAAATAAATAAACGTTTTCATAAATAACAATATGTAGATAAGGAAAATCTATAATTTAATAAATTAATAATTGTTTCAATGCAATTATTTTTTACGAAATTTAAGTAGAGCTTAAGTTTGATTGAAGCTGTACTTTTATAAAAACCTGCGGTTGCAGCTGAGCTAAGACTCTACAAATACTGTGATTGTAGCTTTACTTTGACTTTATAAAGGCTTGAAACTAAACTGTGACTGTATAAAAGAGTCTCCGATTCAAGCTCTAGGAAGTCCTGTAATTGCAGCCAAAATGAGACTCTTCAAAAGGCTGGAAACTAAACTGCGACTCTATAAAGTCACTGATACCCGCTACTGAAGCTTAGCTAAGAAGACTCTTTAAAGGTTGAAATATAAAATGAGACTCTATAAAGTCTATGTTTGAAACTCTGTGAAGACCTACGACTGCAGACAAATTGAGACTCTACAAAAGGCTTGAATCTAAACTGCGACTCTATAAAGTCACTGATTAAAGCTGTATAAATACCCGCTACTGAAGCTTAGCTAAGAAGACTCTTTAAAGGTTGAAATATAAAATGAGACTCTATAAAGTCTATGTTTGAAACTCTGTGAAGACCTACGACTGCAGACAAATTGAGACTCTACAAAACATACGACTGAAGACCTACGACTGCAGACAAATTGAGACTCTACAAAAGGCTTGAATCTAAACTGTGATTCTATAAAGTCTCTGATTAAAGCTCTATGAAGACCTTAAACTCTACAAATGTTTGAAGGTACTGTGATTGATGCTTAACTCTGACTCTATAAAGATTTGAAACTAAACAGAGACTCTATAAAATATATGATTAAAGATCTATAAAGAAATGCGATTGTAGCCAAATTAAGACTATATTTTTGACTACACTTAAACTTTCTAAAGCTCTATGATTAGAACTGCAATAAGGTCTATAAGTGCAAATTAATTAAGAAAACTTTTGGTACTGATTGAAGTAATTTTGGGACTTAAACTTAAACTCGGAAATTAATTTCAAATTTTTATTTTAAACTACAAATAAATGCTTTTGCAGTTATTTTTAGAAAAAAAAAGTACTAAATTTGGTACTTTTTACAAAAATTACTTAAAAATTTCACGTTTAAGCTAACAAATTTATCTTAAACTTTGTTTGCCAAAATTACAATCAAGAAATAATAAATGTTTTTTATGAAAAGTACTTAATTTGATAAAAAAAATGTACTAAATTTGGTACCTTTTAAAAAGAACTATTTGGAAATATTTAATAAATTTAAAAATTTGTCATGCTTTTAAGAAATGGTTTAAAATCTGATAAAAAATCAACCTAAATTGTGACTTTTTGAAAAAGAACTTTTTATTAATGATATTATACATAATTTTCTCTTTCAGGAAACTCTGTGTAAAAAAACCGTTTAAAAACATACAAATAAAGAAATCATAAATAGTTTTTATGTAAAAACTTAATTTAGTAAAGAACCACTTGGTAGATTTGGTAAAAAAATACCACAAAAAATATTGTTAATTTTTTTAATTGCTTTTAATATAAAATCGTTACAGTATAAGTTTTTCTATATACTTCCACAAATGTTGGTACTTTTTGAAAAGGTACTTAATAAGAACCTACTATTTCAAATAGTACCTTTTCAATAATTTTCAACAAACTAAAGTATTTTTTTGTGTACAAAAATCAATAGAAACATTGTCTATGAAAATAACTTAATTTTGGAAAATGAACCGAAATTTGGTACTTTTTATAAAAGTACTTTTTCAAAACAATTCATAGATTTGAAAAGTTTTAAACAAAAACTGTTCATCATTTTTAATATTTAAAAAGAAATCTAAACTAAATTGATACTTTTTGAAAAAGTACATTTCTGTTAAGAAGTACTTTTGGTAGATAGCATATTTTGAAATTACTTTGAGAGATAGAAAGAAGTAAAATTTGTATTTGCTTAAAATTGTTGGTATCTCTTAAACATTTGTTTTGTTTCCATACACAATTTACTTTTACGGACTTATAAATCAAGGTAATTTATTTCATTTTGATTTAAATTAAAATTATTTTTATTTTAAACTTTAATCATTTCCATTTTGACTAAAGTAAAGTCATGCAAATTATTTGCACTAACAAGCAAACCAAACTTAAGCTTCTACAAACAGTTTATGTCAACTTTAATGACCTTCAATCTATTTAAATTTCTATCACTCAACCCACTGACTACTTTATTAAAAAGTTTAAACAAAATAACAGCACTCAATTACAATGAAGCTGGGAAAAATCTGAGCATTAAATAGTAAAAGATGCTCTGCTACTAAAAGGTAGCTGACACAAGTTGTAGCACTAGTTTCTCTATTGTATCACAATAGAGTATGCAACAACAACAACAATAAAATTCTACTTTAAAATACTTGTACGAGTAGTAGCACACTTATGCGCTTCAATGAAGCACGTAATTATCAAATAATTGGATGCGACACCAGTTGTAAAACTTAAGAAAGAAAAGGGTAGAAATTAAAAATGTTCCCAAAAAAAATCTTAAAAGAAAAAACTCTAAAGTGCGTTCGTTACATTATGCTAACATCTTCTTTATTTTGAAGCAGTGATGGAAAATAAATTTCAGATTTAGTACACAAATAGAATGCACTTTTTATACTTTTACGGTACCATTCTTAAAATTTATTAACCCTTATGTGTGCACCAAGGTACCCGGGTATCTCTGGCGGTCAAAGTTTTTTCATTGAAATTGATAACTTGTATATCTGAAACTTTTTGGAGAATTACTAACTTTCAAATAATTTAGTTTTTTTGCAGCCGTACGCCTTGATTTTTTTGTAATTTGCTTTCACTCTTTGTTTGTATCATATGTTAAATGTTGTACAAGAAAGGTGTAATATATTTAAAAGTAATGCAAAATTGACGAAAAGACTATATATTCAATAAAATTAATCCCTGAGGAGGTCGGAAAAATACCGACGAAACGTAGGATTGGAGAAAAAGAAATGAACTAGTCTTTTATTTATTTTTTAAAAAATACCTGACCTTGAAAGCCCAATTTAGAAAATTCTAATAAAAAAATTTTAACAAAATATTTTTTTCATTAATTTGGTTTCTGTTTCTATTTTTGAAGATTCGTACTCTGTTCAAGTACTCTGTTTTAGTTTTTAATTTAAACTGCAAAAAACAAACGTGGCTGTAACAAGTGTCAACAAAATGTACACTTATTGAAATTTAGATCAGAATCTGAATTGTATATTCCATTATATAACTTCGAATAAACTGTCTGCTTAAAATTAAAAACCAAAACACTAATGATACCATATGAAGACTAAATAGGACTATTTTCAAATTGTACCAAACGACTCGTGCTAGTACCATGGTACCAACTGAGTCCAAAATGTACGAAAAAAGTACAATTGTACCACGTTTGCCAACAGTGTTTTGAAGCAAGTTTTCTAAAATCAATCTCAGTAGTCAGTGAGAGTCAACAGAGAGCAGAGCAGAGCTGAAAGCACAACAAGCATAACGAAATCTCATTGACATTTGTGTCAATGTTGTTATGACTTTGCCGAGAGCTCCACAAAAAACTACTCAACTGAAACAGATTTCAATAACGCAATTTTAAATATTAAACGAAAACTAATGCAGCAATGAAAGCGAAAAGAAACATTTTTTAAAGAAATTAGAAAACAATACAAGAGGAAACTAAGAGTAGCGTAGTGTTAGTTTAGTTTACAAGTCCATTTAAATAAATTTTACAGGAATGCCAAAACACGTTCCAAAACCATTAAAGATTTAAATTAAAACAAGTTTATAAACAATTTAAAATAAGTACTTTGTAATTTATGGAATGGCACCTTCAATTATTAAACAAAACTAATTTTATTGTGAAAAACAAATGTTGGTTGCAGACACTTATCAACCAGTGTTTACTGATTTCAGCCAATATACAGACATAGTAATATGGGTATTTCTTCGATCAAGAACGCGACATTATCAAGTCTCTGAAATGAAACAGATTATAAAATTTTAAAATGGAAATAGAATGGAAATTTCGTTTTCGCATTATGATTTGCGCATAGTTTTGTTGTTTCTTATATAAAGGGCTTATTAAGAAGAACTTTGTTTTATAAAACAAAGAATTTATGTATATGAAAATTATTCTTAAAATTTCTTCTTCTTTCCAAATAGTTTTTACACGGTATTGCAACATGTGGCCGAGCTTTGTCATGATGAAATATTACGCTTTTACATCTTGCCACATATTCTGCGAATTTTACAGCCAATGTTTGCTTTAAACGAATAAGTTGTGCGAAATGCCTCCACACATATGAATCATGAGCTGCTTCACCATATTTCGAAATAATGCTCAAAATTTAATGTACGTGAACATATAGATGAGGATAAAGACAACAGCAATGAAGCGTTCATATTATATACACTTCGTTTTTTTTTTTTTAATATAAAATTAAATTTTGTCTGCCTGAAAATTCTTTCAATTCAATAAATTGTTCATATGAAGAAAACATACTCTTATATTTGTAAATCTATTATAATTTCTTTAAACGTAATAATATGTAACGAATTACATATCGAGTGCACTAATGAGCTGATCATTCGATACGATAGTTTATACGCGATCGATTTTTTTCTGTAGAAAAGAATTGCAAGACTTTATTAATTAGACAAATATTAATTTTGTGGCTCGTTTCTGTGTTTCTCGCATTGCAAAATTTCTCACATGAAGTGTGAAACAAAAAATTCCATCGTTTCTCAATTTGTGATTATAAAGTGTTGCTGTACTTTTGTAGCAGATTGTAACACAGTTTTTAAACTTGCAAAATTGATTATTTTTTGACATCGTGGTAAAAGGAAGATAAGACGAGTACACTTTCCAGTAAGTAGGTGTGAAATGCAAGCCAAACGTCAACAAAGAAAAAACTCCAAAAAAAAAAATCAAAACAGTAAAAGGCTAAAAAAAATTTAAATACAACAATTGTGTTTTATTATTTAAATAAAATAAAAAATAATAATAAAAGTTTTAAATAAAAAAAAACAAAATGTATTTATAATGTAAAAAAATGTATATATTAATGTTTATGTATTTAAAAATATGTATTTTAAATTGTGTGTTTCTTGCATCAATTTGAAACGTGAATTATTTTTATAGTTCTAGTGAGAAACTCTTCGCAAAATATTGTCACAGAAACAACTTTTCTCACATCCTTTTGCTGGAAATTTATTTAAATGACAGATAATTCTCGCTAAGTAAAGATACGAAAATACTTGTGTAAGAAAAACTCGTTTTTATTTAATTTTACACTGTTTTTGTTGAATTTTCTCGTTTCAATTTTACGATGCGAAAAATACAGAAACGGGGTACAGGACTCTAAAGGTTCTTGGAAACATTAAAATAGTATTAAGGTACGGTCACACATGGCAAATATTTGGTGAAATAGACTTAATCACTAAGTAAGATATATTTAAATTCTTTTTCTTTTCAGAAACTTATTTTACTTAGGAAAAGTCATACAAACAAATTTTGTTTTATTTTATTTGATTCTGCTTGATCTTACAAAATACTTGTAAAATCAAATAGTGTCAAACAAATGTGTACTAAAAAATGTGGTTACGCTTTTTTGAGTAAATATTTGTCGTGTGTGACCATAGCTTTACACCTCTAGTTGGCTCAAATTTTCAGAGTTGAACTATAATATCAAGTGCAGCAATCCTCTGATGGGTGTATGTTTGAGAGTGTTGTTCTGCTTATTATAAAGGCGAGCATGCCAAAGAAATATGGCTAATGAGCCGCAGTTTTGTACATTTCTTTTTTACAGCTATACAGCCGTTTAGATAGTCAAATTGATTCTTGTTTTATTTCCAAAATATGTTCTTCTTTTATATAAAAATATTTTGGGTGACTTTATAAAGTCGACTCATAACTTAACTCAATTTAAATTTCTATTTATTCTTATCTCTATAGTTTATTTACATTATTATCTATTTACAATTATTTCTTCGGATTCACATGTCGTCTTTCTATGTCATGTCATGTAATTAGATCTCATACACACAAAACATTTATTAACATATAGTAAGTATTAGTTGCATTTATGAATTGTGGAATTCATATGCCCCCTACACTCCCTTGCTTATATACAGCTACATAAATAAAGCGAAAAAAAAGAACAATTTGAATTTATTTGCTTTTCAATTATTGTTTAACTGCTCTATTAGATTATTCAATTATTTATTGAAATATAAATATGATTTAACAACTTTTTTAAAAATTACTTTTTTTACAAAATTCTAAATATGTAAAATTATTTTTCAAAAACCTCCTAAAAAAAGAGAAATGGCCCAAACATGCATAAAAAATCCGCGGGAGTTTTTTCCCTTTTTATTTTTTTAACATTGAATTTGAATAGAAAAAATGGGAAAAGGAAAAAAATTCCCGCGGAATTTTTCGTCATGATTGGGCTGAAAATGTTTTTTTTTGTTTGCATATGAAAATGAACAGAAATATTAATTTAGTCAATTTATGTAAAGTTTAATTAAAATGCATTAAATTGATTTCAAAATCACAAATTTATTACAATTATTTTAAAATGAAATACAAAAATATGTACATATATCAAAAAAAATATATATGTAAATATATTACACAAAAACTGAATAAATAAATCAATATATAAAAAACATGCACTTATACGCTCTAGGGTCTCATATAATAAATATTATTAATTTTAATGTGTGTGTGTTAATTTAAAACATAAATTATATATGACTTTTTAATATGTTTGTATTTGTACATATACGGTTAAATTTGAGTGTGTGAGTGTGTGTGCGTGTGCAACCATCCCAGCATACCATTCTAGGAGCGCTCCGAAAAAGGAGTCAGAAAAGAGTCCAACCAAAGAGCATTCTCGGAGCGAAAGAAAAATTTGCTTGTTACTGTCCTGAGTCGGCACGCAGTATCACTCAGAAATTCCACTTAATTATGTGTGTACCAAAGCGTTGTTGTCCTGTCATTTGTGCTTTGACCAAAAGAACATAGCTGTACCACACAAGAATGAGAAAAACAAGATTACACAGAGCCCAAAAAAACCTCATAAAAAAATCTTTACTGACATTATCTAAGAGCTCTTTCTGACGGACCATTTTCGAATGTAATGAAACTCTTTTCTGAAGGTTTTTGGAGCAATTATGATTGTTTTTTGGGCTCATAAAGAGCGTTAACGCTCCGAAAAAGGTGTCAGAAAAGACTCTTTTTGGACTCATATGGCTTGCTGGGATGATTTCCATATTCATTTTCATTTCAAATTTAAATACATGTATGTGTGTGTATAAGATTTTTATTTTGCGGCATGTTAGCAATTTAAAATTCAATTAGTTTTTCATTACACCTGTCTCTTTACAGCACTCCATGAAGCAGAAAAATAAAAACTGTGAGTTTTTTTTTCTCAATTAATAATAAATAAAATTAATTAACATTATTAACACTAGCTCAATAAATTATGGAAATGTTTCAATGTATTTATAAAAAAACAAACAAACATGCCAGTTAAGATTAAAACCAGAACTTTATGTGAAAATTGTATACAATTGTTTTAGTTTAGTTAAGGTTTCCCTGGTGAGTTGCCATTTCCCTTAATTTATTGTTAATTTAATTTTGCTGTTTTTAACTGTCATGCAATTGTATATGTCATAAAAATATTAGAAATAAATAATAAATATAACATAATCACCCTTATTCCATTTAGCGTCATCGTCATCAATTTGATAACAACATCAATGTTTTTCCTTAAAAATGGTTTAAGGGAACACTGGCACTTTTAAATTAAAAATTAAAATTACTTTTGCAAACTTTTCACTCCTTGACTGTATTGAAATTTAAATTTTTCGAAATAAAAATTGATATTTTACACAAGAATGCATGGTGCAACTATACAAGGTGAGTGCAAATCGACAACAAATACAACACAATACAGAAACAACAGGCATTTTGTTTGTGTAAAATAATGTACTACTGTCAAAAATACTTGAAAAAGTATTACTTTTGACATAAGTAAATTGTAAACAAAGTCAGTCAGCTGGTCTACTGCACTCACCTTTTATAGTTGCACAATGAAAAATTGGTGATTCAATTTTTATGGTACCAAATTTCCCACTTTTGGATGAATATCGCTGCTTACAAAATACGCTCCCAATGATTTTGAAAACAATATTTATGGAGTTATGCCTGCAATACTTGATCATCAAACTTGTTTGGCTGACATGTACGATCTTTGTCTTTCCAGTCAAAATCATCACTTCTAAAATGCACAAACCATCTAGATGCATCTCTAGCACATTGAAAACAATGTTCCCACTTCGTGTGAGAAATTTTACAATGCGAGAAATACAGAAACGAGCTACAGGTTTTATTATAATTTTCAATATATGTCGCATTCGCTATTTTTTTATTATTAATTTTTCAAAAACAAACAGCCCGTTCGCTATTCGTTCTTATTATTTTAAACCTGAAAATCCAAGAAAATTTTTTGAAAAGTTTTTGCAGGCTGGTTGGTCTAGAGGTGTGATTGGGCCATTTTTTGTTCGAAAAGTCGACGGAAAATGTGTTTACATTGAATAAATCACGCTATCGAAAAAATGTTAATAACAAAATGTTGGCTTGTTATTGATGATATGAATAACACTGACAGCCTCTAAAACTATGAATTTATTCCAAAAAAAATTTCACGAAATTTTATTAAACGTATCGATATACGATTTTGTGGGGCTATAAAACTCAAAATCTGTGATGTCATTAACGAAATATGCTACCATTAAGCTTCAAAATATTGTTAAAATAATCAAAATTTTAATGATTTTCATATACATCCATGTCACAGAATTCCGTTCGGAAGTGGATTTAATTCCGTATTTTGCTTCTATAGAAAAAGTAAAACGAACAATTTTTTTCGATACTTTTAATTTGCTATGTGGAATTGTAATTTTGAAAATTTCTAGGTTTTATTCTGAAAAAAATTTTCGTTTTACTTTTTCTATAGAAGGAAAATACAGAATTAATTCAACTTAAAAACGGCATTAAATTCTGTCATATGGCTGATAAATTCTTTCTTTTATTTTATTTTCGTTCAAAAATTGGATAGCTGATTGATTTAAGAAATGCTGGAATTTGAAACATGCTCCAAAGATTGTTATTAGCGGCTCCCCGATAGACTTGATGGATAGTGTGCTGGACTATCAGTCAAAACACTTTGTGTTTTTTCTGCAGTAGTTTTGTAAAAATTTGTCTCTAAACACTTTAATTGTTAATAAAAAGCATGCATCATAAAACAACACATTTCCATTTGATTGATCACGTCATGAAATGTATTTGAAAAACTTGTTTAATTTCTATACCAAATATTTGTTTAGATACAACATATGTATGTATAAGAAAGCAAATAGTTGAAAAAGATTTAACAAAACTCTTTAAAACAAATCCAAATAAAAACGTGTATTTTCAGCTTGGCTAAACCAAGAAAACCCATACCCCCTAAGTCTGTCCCCTCCATGCAGCTGATGTTGCTGATGAGTACGATTGCCAACTTGAAAAGTTCACTTGAAGTTCGTTAGCGTATCCGTAACCGTTTGTTTGATTTCATATGAAACTTTAGCTGAATGTCAACGAAAAGAACAATAATAAGAAAAATAAACAAAAAAAAAAACTTTAAAACACTAAAAAGAAAAGACAACAAGAATTCATAGAATGTTTCTAATAAAAAAAAACGAAAAACAAAATGAACTTAAACAAACAACACCCCAAAATGTAGCAACGTTTTATAATTTACCCACCATTAAAGTCAATGTTTTCGTTGCACTTTTTACCAACGCCATTTTTTTTATTTATTTTTTTTTTTTAAGTCATGTTCGACTAAATGAAGCAGCAGCAGGAGCAATTGCAACAACTCTAACAAAAGGGTTTAAAAATAAGGGAACAAAACTACTAAAAGGAAAACAAAGTCACAGACAATGGCATACAATTGTGCAATTGAACACACGTGACTGGAAATCTTAACGTAATTTTTAAAACACCAAGATTATTTTTCTTTTATTTGTTAATTTTTGTCCTTTTTCTGCTGTGGCAAACGCATCACACAAAGATTTTTTCGCTGTGCTGAAGACATTTTCTTTATAGTTTTTTTTTTTTGTTTCGTTTTAAAAACTTTGAAATAATATAAAAAGAATTTTTTTTTGTTGCGAACATAAAAAATTAGTTTGGATATTTTTTTGAAAATATTTATATTGAGGGAAAGAGAATTTTTCATTTGGTACATAAAACAAAAGTACTATTTTTATATCAATGTAGATACCAAATATAGTTAGTTCCAATTTACACGAAGCAATTTTTATTGAATAGATTGATATAATTTTTTTCGTGAAATTTCTTCGGTGTTCACACAGCATAATTCTAATTGCTTAAATCGCTTGTATTTTTATTTGAGAGTATACACATATTTTGTAATACAATGAATTTAAGTAACACGAATTGCTAGTACAGTCAAGTGTGTACTCGTCTTATCTTTTTTCCTCCCATGTCTAAATGGTAATCAGCTTAGCTTAAAGAATTGTTTCGTGTAAATTTGGACTTATGACTGCTTGAAACTTGATTAAACATTATTAAACCAAATATAAAAAGGACTTGAAAAAAACCTCACGTCTTGACGGGACATCGTTTTGTTGTCACAAGAATAAAACGTCGACATATTTATGGACACAAATTTGTTCATGTTTTGCTAGGTGGGGAAAACGTGTCGTTCCAACATATTTATCTTTGTAGTTTCCTTAAATTGCAGACATACTTGCTCGAAAAAATATTCTGACAACGTTGTTCGAATCACAACATAACATCGACGAGAGTTGTCCACTAAAAACAAATTCAATGCTTGTGAAGAGAACAAATTTTTAGATATTATTATTTGAATAATAATAAAGAAAATTCATAAATTCCAGAATTTTACTGTTTTCAATTATTATTACATAAATTTCTTAAGGTATGATCACATACGACAAATATTTACTCAAAAAATCTTAACCACTTTTCTTTAGTACACATTTGTTTGCCGCTACTTGCTATTACAAGGGTTTTGTAAGATCAAACAGCATCAAATTCAAATAAAACTAAATTTGTTTGTATGACTTGTCCGAAATAAAATAATGCCCTTAATCATAAAAACGTACAACAGGTTTACAACAGGTTTATAAAGGGAAATTTGTATGGAAATATACTCTTCTACGTAGAATACTTCGATGTGTTACAAACGGAATGACAAACTTAATATACCTATTTCTGGTGGTGGGTATGAAAATTTAAATATTTAGCATGTAAATAATGAATAAATGGGAAAATTTAAGAAAATGTATACATTTACTTACTTAATTACATTTACTTAATGTTTGTTTACACTGTATACAGGTCTCAAATGGTCAACTTTGGTACCAAAGTACTTTCACACCAAATCCTACTAAATAAGCTAAAACAAATGCAATATTCTTTGGTATCAAACTCTACAAAAGATTTACTAGAAGAAAATTACAAAGAAAAAAAATATCACAAAACTTGTATTGTATTGTTCAGATCCTGGAAAGAAATTTAGCGGTTACAGTGGCCATTGTAAGCTGTTTGTACATGTTGTATGCAGACAGCCATTTCATTTATATTGTTATTGTATTGGTGGTATATTATGTACATATGTATATTGTTATTGTTGCTGTCTTCTTGTGCTGAGAGTATAGATTAACAGTGACACTGACATTGTGTGGTCAATTGACATTTATTTCATTGTAGCTGACAATTTTCTCTCCCTCGCTTTGGTAAACAAACTCCTTTTAATACAATGTTGCACATTGTTGTTAATTTTTTTTTTTTTTTGTATTTCTTTTTATCTTTTATAAAGTTTTCGATTATTTCATTTTTATTTTAGTTTTTTTCAAATCTTTTGTTATTATAAATAAGTCTGGGGATTTTATTGTGTGAGTTGTGTTGCTTTATTTAAAAGACTTTGTTTTGGAATTTCGCTTAGAAAAGAGCAAAAGTATTTTTAACTTTTTTATATATTATTAAGCAAAAGAAAAATGAAAATGTTTCTTTTAGACGTAATACAGGAATAAAAGAACAACTATGGGTATAAAACAAAACAGTTTTTGAAAATAAAAGGGATTTAAGATTTTTTTGATTATTTATATGAAAAATCTATTTTTAGTGACAAATATGAGTGGTCACAGATCGAGGTCCTTTTCTCATTTAAACGCTTATTTACAATGTTATGAAGAATTAAAGATTTGTTTAATTAAATTTTTGATATTTTGAATAAAAAAAAACAATAAATTGATTTGTTTAATTTTCATACCCTTCACCTTCATGAGAAGGGTATATATAAGTTTGTCATTCCGTTTGTAAGTTCCACAATATAATTTTCCGACCATATAAAGTATATATATTCTTAGATAGCGGAGTCTATTAAGCCAGGGCCGTTCATCTGTCTGTTTGTTGAAATCAATTTTCTAAAGTCCCCAGATATCTTCGGCATCCAAGTCTTCAATAATTCTATCAGACATGCTTTCGAGAAGTTTGCTATTTAAAATCAGTAAAATCCATCCATAAATAACGGAGATATGAGCAAAAATCCGAGACAATCTCTGAAAATATCATCAAAAAAACTTAGTGTATTAATATTGTTCATCACCAGATGGCGTTGATCAAACAAAGTGTTCGAAAACTATAAGTGTGTTCTTAAACCATAAAATAAGTGTGTAAAAAGGCAGTGTGTTCATTACACCCTTTTTTAATTGTGTTTGTGTACATTTAAATAAATAAAGACTCGTTATACATATTTTCTTCAAACTACTTGACGCTTTCATTTTGCAATTAAAAAGAATCCGGTTTATTTAAAGGAAATTAAAGGAATTTAAAAGGTAAAAACGTAACAATATACGTATATGTATGTGCATTCACAACAAAGGTGAAGGGTATATAAGATTCAGCATAGCCGAATATAGCACTCTTAATTGTTTATATGAAAAATAAATTTTTAGTCAGTTATTATAAATCTTTGCAGTATATATTTTCCAATTGTGCTTACTTTCTTTAAGAAAGTAAAACCAAAATCTTTGTATCAATATTTTCTTCACCTGCTTAATATAGAAAAATAAATTTCGCTGTTAATTCATTTGAATTCAACTCGCGAACGAAAGAAATTTTCTTATACATATTTAAATTTCTTTCGCGAATTTAATTTATAAATTTCGCCAATCGAATAGTAAAATTTGAAATAAATTCGCATATACAATTATAAATCTAATGAATTTCTGCTGCGAAAGAAATCAATTCGAGCAATCTCGGTACTCTGGTTTCAATATGTTTTACATTAAAGTTTCAGAAGTAATAGTGCATATTTCTTCAAAACGGTATCAAAAGATTTTACTTGAATGCTTGCAGGCAGAAGGCAACCCCGTAAAGCAATAGTGCTTATTTGAATTTTCTAAACTATTAAAAAATACACATTATTGTTTATAAAGTTGTAGTTATTTCTCCATATAAATTATATTTGAATATAAATTGTTATGATTCCCAAAATTCCCAAAATTATTTATTATAGTTGACATTTTATGAGTGTTGCATTTTAACCACTTGTCCGAAAAACTGTATGCCATTTTTGTTGGTGATCAGAAACAGAAACGGATGACTGATATCGAACAGTTCGGGTGAGACTCTCAAATATGAGTAGGCATTCCAGAATAACACAGCTGAAAGAAAATTAAAATGGTAAATACAATTGTTTATTGTGGAAAATCATATGCTGCTATAAAATTGCAGTAAAATCATTTTTTATTATCAAGCTAAGTGATTTTTTAAAAGTTTTCGGCTTTGATTAAGAAAAAACGCATAAAATTTAGAGAAATGTATGAAATTATTATTTAAATCAATTGATAGATCTTTATAATTCAATGTTTAAAAATGATTTCATGTAAATTTAAAAACCGCTACGCCTCAAATGGTTCTTATGCTGGCTCCAATTTTGGCATACTCTCCCACATATCGGGAGAGATATGTGGCATTTAATCGCTCGATCTAGGCAGCCAATTGATTGGCCCCAAATGTGAAATAAACTGTTCATCGAACTCGCCTCTCAATTGGGCCTCTCGCTTGCTGTGTGTCATGTGGCATCGTCTTATTCATTGCTTGCCAGTTACAGTAAAGTTCCTGCCTTCGTCGTCTTTAAAAAATTACGGTCTAATTATGCCACCGGCCCAATCCACTCCAAATACTAAATTTTTCGGGATGCATTGGCAGTTCTTGCAAATACAACAATTTTGTTTGTTTTCGTGTCCATTCAACCAGAAATAAGCTGAACACAATTTTCCAATAAAAAAGTGGATCTTCATCCAACTGAATTTTTATAATAAAATTCAATAATCCGCAGGCGTTGTTCGTTTTTAAGTCGAGTTATGGTTAAATTATAGACCAAACTATACATGTCTAACTGTATTATATTAAACAAAAATAGCTAAAACTGCCAAAAACAGTGCTTCCAAAATGAAAGTTGCTAAAAAACAACCCTTTAGTACATTTTTTTTACTGGTTAATCGCCAACATTGCGTCCCAAATGCCAAACGTTTAAAAGTCTTAGTACTTAATTTCATTTACCAAATCCAATCTCAATAACATTTCTTTCAAAATTTCATTACGAATTAATTCTTTAGTTTTATTAATAATTACCTACCGCATGAAAATAAAAACGGTTAAATCACCATGAATTATTAATTATTCCCTCAATATTATGGCACCTGGAAAAGACAAGAAAGACTTTTTATATATTAAAGGATGGGAAATTGTGTCTAATTTTTAAAATATAAATATAATATATAAAAAACTTTTGACAAATAAGAAACTCATTGAAGACTTTTTTTTGGAAAACATGGCAAAATAGGTTATTTTCAGTTTTATGCGAAAACAAAAATTGTTTCAACTGAAATAAAAACTTTTCTTTATAAATATTTATACCCTATATTGGATTTGTGCTAATATTTGTGACACCCATAAATATTTGGCCAAACCCCCACCTTAAAGTATACCGATCGACTCAGAATCACTTTCTAAGTTGATTTAATGATGTCCGTCCGTCCGTCTGGCTGGCTGGCTGTCCATGTAAAGCTTGTGCGCAGAGTACAGGTCGCAATTTGGAAGATATTTCGATAAAATTTGGTACGTGATATTTTTTCTACCCAAGGACGGATGGGTTTGAAACTGGTGGAAAGCGGTCCATTATTTCACCTGGCCCCCATACAAATGTCCTCCCGAAATTGGGGTTTACTGATCATAAATGTTGAATTATGCAAGTATCCAAACAAACTTCATCACAAATGAGTGTTTAATAAAGCCAAATCACATCTACGAATTTTATGCAGATCGGTCCTTAATTAGTCGTAGCTCCCATATAAAGCTTACTTCAGAAAATCACTTTAAAGAACATAACGCTCTCAAAAATGTTGGTATCCAAATAATATTTAACGCAAATATATTTCATATGTATACAAATAATACGGTCTAATTTTATTATGACCGATCAATAATTAGTCGAAACTTCCATATAAGACACTCTCCGTAATTCAACTTAAGCTCCATAAATCTTTTAAAAGTATTTATATCGAAATAAAGTTTAACATACATAATACATATTTATATTCACAGACATCATGATGATCGGTCCACAATATGTTATAGCGCCCATTTCTGAAAAACTGTTTTATAGATATACTGGGTCGGGCTTGACGACTATACTTTCTTACTTGTTTTTAATAAAGTTTTCCTTTTATACGGACAATTTTATGCAGAATACTAAAATGAAAACAAAATTTAAAATTTGTTGTAGAAATACAATGCTAACCGGTCACTGGACGACTGGTAAGCATGCAAGCAGACTCGTACTTCCCTTCAATAATCACAGCCGCAGTTGCTAGGACAGGAAGAAAGAAGAAACAGTGTTTTATCTTCTCTGTGAATGTCCGACTCTTCAAATTTTTCAACAATCATATACTAAACAACCTAGCGGAGACATCAAGTACTAGAAGGTGCGATTTCATCGGATACCTGAACGCAACAGGCTGGAAATAGTACCCATTATATACTAGCATCTGGATAAGATTTTGTTCTATCATTTACTCAACACGTGGTGTGGTCGTTTTTAAAACGGAATCAAAAGATTTCACTTGAATGCTTGCAGGCCACCACGTAAACCAACCAACCAACCAACCCCACAATACCCAAAAATGTTTTGAAAAAAACAGAAAAATTTAATTTTTAGATTTTTGGCCATGTATATATCAGGGACGGGGTTAACGAAACACTTAGCAATGTAATTAAGAACATGTAGTAACATATAAAATCGTTTATTATTTTTTGTTGTCGTCTATAAGCTTTGAGAACATTTGCCCTTAAGTTGAATTTTACATAAAAAAATAGCTGTATTTTAAATGATTCTCTCTGGTTGACTCGGTAACAAAGTTTTTTAATTTATTTTTTATTGAAAATATTTCCTTTTAAGATGGCTTTTCGAAAAATATAAATACGTTATAAGTGTTGTTGGAGATTTCTAAAATAATTTAAAAAAACATAGAATAACTAAAAAAAAAGGCCAAAAATCACATTTTGAACATTTTTTAACTAAAAATTCATATATTGCACTCTGTGATGATTTTCAAACATATTTTTTTACTGGGTTTATTAAATTGTTATTAATACACAAAATAATATTTGAAAAAACCGATAACTATTTGGATCTCCTATAAGCAAAAAACCAAATTAGTGCGGCTAAAAAAAATTTTTAATTTTCAAATAATCACTTCTCGTGAACTATAAGAGATATAGAAACGAGTAAATTTTTTTATTACTCGACTAAAAAATTTTATAAAAAGTATAATCTTCGAAATCGAATAACATACCAAGAGTTCGAATTGCCCTATTTTTAGGTTTATGAGTTCCAAATTCAAAACTAAAATTGAAAAACACTTCCTCTTAAGGCCTATGAAATTTTATTGACAGCGAACTTATCATTTAGAAATTCCAAATTTAATTCATTTATTACTTTAAAATTCAACTTTAAGTCAAATGCTCTGAAGTCCCATAGTCGATATTCAAAACTATCGATTTTATATGGCACATTGTGTCCTTAATTATTCTGCTAATGCATTGGCAGAATATAAAACCATTATAATGGTTTCTTTTTCTACAGTACAGACAATAAAAATCTAAAAAAAAATTAATTAAATTTTTTGGATTTTCATAACTTTATTGGGAATTGTGGGGTATTCTATAAAACAAAATTTTATTTTCTTCTTAGTATTTTGCATAGAAATGTCCGTATCGAGTACGAGTATATATAAAATATATGTATGTATATATAAATGAATGTTTGTATGTCTGTTTGTATGTGCTTTATAGGAGGCCAAACCCTTGGACCGATCTTCCTGAAATTTTCACAGCATGTTACTGTGACAATGGCACCGCCCATATAACCCAAAAATTTAAATCGCCATATTTTGGGAATTTTTTGACCTACATCGATGATCTTTGGTACATAAAAATTGGCATAATTAGGAATACGTACCGGGAGAAAAGTGAGTGGTACCATGTCCCTTTTTAGGAAAATTTTAAATTGTAATATAGTCTTAATTACTGAACCGATCGTCATTAAATTTTCACAATAGGATATTCTTACGAAATAATAAATTCTTGACTATTTAAAGTTGTGAGTGGACAAAAGGGCGTGGCCTCGCCCATAAACCCTAAATTTAAAATCGTCATATCTTGGGAAATTTTTTACTAACGGCGGCAGCATTTGCTATATATGGCATTGGCATGAGTAGAAATACGTTCCAAAAAGATAAGGAGACGAAGAATGCCCCTTTCTCTGCGATATATTGTTGACTGGACCTGTTAACCGATCTTAAAATGTCACTGCGTGCAGCTTTGACTCAGGAATACTTATTACATGATAACATTTTTCGGTCATGCACACTTCTGCACCTACTTTTTGAATATGTTTATAGACGGCTTTACCTCAAAGCGGGTAGCGCAGCACACCGGGTTGTGCTAGTTTATGAATAAAGTTTTTATTTCAGTTTGAAAAATATTTATTTCCACAAATAGTTAAACTAAAAAATAAAACATGTTTGCCTTGTTTTCCAAATAAGTCCTCTATGAATTTCTTATTTGTCAAAAGTTTAAGGTATTTTTTAAAAATATACACAATTTCCTAACTATTGATGTGTAATATGTTGTCCTTGTCTTTTCCGTTTTCAATAGTCAACAACTCATAGTGAACCACAAGCAAAGCAACTTACAATTAACCTTAAGCTAGTTTTCATTAATTGCAATGATTGAGTCTGAAATATACTTACTCGTTCTTTCAAAACGGCCAATGCCACGTTCATTAAATTCCAAATTGGTTGATTGATAAACATTTTCATATTTTTCCACTTTCTTATCAGAAACCTGCAAAAAAAAACGTCCAATACAAGTCACAATCTACAATATTACAAACCACTTACCTTCTCTAGGAATTCTGTCAACTCTTTTTTATATGATAATTGAAATTTTGGCAGCAAAACTCTTACCAAAGTCATTCTATTTGTTTTCTTAATGAACTCATTAAAATCCTGCATATTCTCCAGTAAATATTCCTTGAGTTGAGGCAAAGCATCCCATTGGTCGGGTAAAATCAGTTTCAGTTTAATTTCCTTAACATTCAAAGGCAATTCCAAAATACTGGCATTCAATTGCTCATCATGGCTGTAGTAGAAAGTGTCGTCTTTGCGTAAATAGTCCACCCACATTTTCTGAGTCGGTTTGCCATGCTGATGAAAGACACGCTTGTGGGTATCACGGGTTTGAAAATTAAACGACCATCTGGCGGTCAGAGAAATGGTGCACAAAAAATCAAATTGATTTGTTTGGTTTAAAGCTAGAAGCTTTTGTTGTTTTCTTATGGCCGGCATAATGGTGGTTAATTCACGGGCTGGTACTTTGTCATCTGCATCGTTCTCTTTGCTGGCAGCTTCATTACTTTCATCTTCAATAGCAAATAGATCTTTATACAATTGATAGGCTTCATATGGAGCAATAACAAAATTTTCTGTAGTTTTAGAGGAATTTAAAGCATTTTCTATTAACTTCCAGGTAAATTCCTCAGCTGTGATTTGGTGGCAGCAGCATGGTAAACCCATTAGGGTGTTAAATGTTAGAAAGACTAGTTATTAAAGTAAATTAAAAGCTAATTGATTAGTTTTTCTAGCTATTCATAATGTTGTAAATGAACAAACAAATGTTATTTAATTAAAACTTACTGTGTAGTATACAATATTTCATAATTAAATTTTAATTTCAATTTATTAATGGTTGTTTTTCTTTGTTTGTTTGTTTGTTTTGTTTTCTGTAGTTTTCAGTTGTTTTGTTTAAATTACTCCAGCTCTGGTTTGATTAAAATTGTACCGCTTTTGTTTTGTATGCTTTTATTATAATAAATTTGTTTCTAAACTAAATTCTAGATGATTGAAGATGATTTTATTTAGTTATTTTTCTACTTTTGTTTTATTAAAATTTGTTCAATTGTTAAAGCAAGTCTTATCAGTACTAAACATACGCCAAATACGTTTTTGAACTTGACACAATCATCTTTAGTACGCCAAAGCTTTTCGTGTAGATACAGTGGGTTTTACCATAAAAAAACAAGTAAGAAAGTATAGTCGGTCTAGCCCGTCCATATAATACCCTACACCCAGTATATGTATAAAAAAAAAGGTTTTCAGTTCAATATGGGAGATATTTTTTTTTTTTTAATAACAAACACAAACTGCGAAGCTTTTGGTTTATCTGCAGAAAACACCCAGAGTCTTCGGCGGGAATCGAAACCGCAACCCTCTGACTGATAGGCCGGCACTCTATCGCCTAGTCTATCGGGGCACTCAATACGACCTTTTATGGATCGTTTTAGTGCCATGACTTTATGGATTTATGGAGGTTTAAGTGAATTACAGAGAGGGCCTTATATGGGAGTTTCGACTCATTATGGAACGACCATTATAAAATTAGGTGTCATCATTTCTGTATATATGAAACTTGTTTGTGGTGAATTTTATTTGGAGAGCAACATTTTAAGTAGAGTTATGCTCTTTAAAATGATCTTCGAAAGTGGGAGCTACGACTAATTAGAATTTAGAATGTTTTTTATTTCAAATGTTTATTGAATTAATTTTACATTTTTTTTTTTTGATTTCATAAATTCTATATAAAACTTTTTAAAAGGGATCAACGATAAATAGTAAAAGTAATAATACTAAAAGACTGTTTTTAATAAACAAGTTAATAAAGATAAAATAAGCATTCAACCACACAAATTTTGACTCACAATATGCTATTCGGAACTGAAGTAATAATTGGTAAAAAAAAAGGGCTATTTTCAGTACTTCTATTTGAATTTTTTCAATTGTTAGAGCTCCACTGGGACTCTAACCCTGGTTGTACGTCTACAGTTCAGTAGACCAAACTATCAGGCTACACAAGTACTTTTATTTCCATGTTTAAAATGTTAATTTTATTTTCAAACAAATATTTTCACCCTATTCACCTTTAGCAATAACCTTCATGTAACGAATTTGATAGTATGTATTCGTTTGTCATACATTCGTATTGAAAATACATTTGAGTTGACAACGCTGTCAATTACGAACTGATCTGCACAAAATTTGTAGATGTGATTTAGCTTCATTCGCCACTCGTTTGTGATGAAATTTGTGATCGTTACATCACTATTTTTGAAGGACATTTGTATGGGCGTCAGGTAAAATAATGAACAGATCAGGTACCAAATTTTATCGAAATGTCTTCCAAATTGCGACCTGTACTCTGCACACAAGCATTACATGGACAGCCAGCCAGACGGACGGATGGACGGACATCGTTAAATCGACTCAGTAAGTGATTTTGAGTCGACTTTAAAGTAGGTGTTGGACCAATATTTTTTGGCGTTACACATATCAGCACAAAACCAATATATCCTCCCCGCTATGGTTGTGTAGGGTATAAAAATTTCGATTTTCATATTTACCTGTTAAAAAATACGTTTATCCTAGCTTAAACCTGGCAACGACTTGAAATTATCTGCACTACTTAAAAGTTATATGGTCTGACATATAATCTACTGCAGAAGTACTTGTTTACAAAATTCAGAAATTATCAATAAGTCCCTTTTCACACTGTTCAATTATGACTCGTCAAGGCAAGTTTTTTAGCATGTGAATGGAAAAAGGAATAAAAGGGATACAAACTAGACGGTACTAGTCAATTTTCTTATTTCCTTTTGTTTTTTCTTTCGTGCATATTGATTCGCATTAGAAAAGTACAAAATTTAATTGACGTGTGTGAATGAAATGGCAAGTTTAAAAGAGAACTGAACAAAAAGTGGTCAGCTAAAACTGGCGAGTATGAAACAAGACCAATAGCAATTCTTGCAACCTTTTAATGATAACATTTTTGTTTATTCAAATCGAATGCAAATAGATTTAAAATATTTTTTCTGTACAAATTGTTTAACACACTTAGAACAATTTGTATCAAATTTAATAGCAATAACTTATTAAAGTTCTTATTTGTCAGTGAGCGTGGTAATAAAGTTTGTAACAGGGTAATGCTTTACTTAACTCCCTTTCTATAAGTATTTGTCTTTAAGGACATAACCATATTGAAGTAATGAGTGAAACTGCCAATGTATGAGTAGTGAAGATTCATTGCAAATTTTGCTATGTTAATACATAATACATATTTTTCTTGTCTGCTTAACTGCAGTCCTTAGTCCAACCATTTTCTTTGAAATATTTTCCAAACCGGAAAAAAATTAATTCATAATAAGTAAATAAAATTTTCATGCTGTAAACACCTCTTTTAAATGAATATCAAAAAAAAAAGCAACACAAAATTAACATAATAATAGTTACGTGATTATCAAGTAAAAAAAACTTTTGCTTTGAACTCAAAATAAATATGTATGTAGCCATTCCTCACACCTACAGCACAATTTCAATTCATATACGAATACTTCCTGCTAGACTATTTGGCATAAAAGAGCAAAAACAAACCAACAAAAAGACCAAAAACTGAAAAATAACTTTTAAACAATAAAATAAAAAAGAGAACAAAATACTTACAAAAACTAAAAAAATATTTTGATTATCAACCTTTTCATGCTGTCGTGGCAAATAAATAAATAAATACTTTTTCCTCTTGTACGAAATACATATTTAAACAAATATTTATACGAGTACATACCATAAATGCTTGAAGTTTCTACATGTACGTGTATTTTTGCTGAAGGGAGAATATTAAAATATTAAAGGGTTTTTATCCTTTTTTTGAACTCTACCTAGAGGAGTAGAAAAGTGTAAGAGTTTTATTAAAAAAAAAAATGTTTATACACAAAAAATTAAACCAACTTTTGCCCCCTAAAAATAAAGTTTTTAAATTAAAATTATGAATTGTTCAATTTTGGTCACGTTGGTTAAAGCCAACAAACAAAACAAAAAATGAAAATATTATGGACACAACATCACACAACAACATCAGCAACATGTCTAATGAATACAGGAAAGGGAAACGATAACTAAAGGAAGTTCTATTTTGAGGTTGTGTTTATAGACCATCTATACAAACAATAGAAACAACAACAACAACAATAATAATAACACTAACAGCATTATAAACATATTCTATAGATGAGCTTTTTTAGGTTTTTTTTGTTTTTGGAAAATTTTTTAAATGAAAGTTTATAATCAAAAACAACAAAGTTGGGCTTTTCTTGTTTTAATTTTTTTTAATAACTTTTCACATAAAATGTTTGCTCTCTTTTTTGTGTCTGTGTGTGTGTTTATAGTAAAAAGTTTTTGCCATTTGTATATTGGGCTATTTGTTAAATACAATGGGTATTATTTAAACTTTATTTTTTTATGCAGTCTATATAAATAAATATTAGTTATGCTTTAGTCAAAGGCATAATTGATAAATAGAATTAAGATAAATGAAAGAAAACATTTATTGTAAATTGAAATTTAATTGTATTTAGATTTTGAAAGAAATTTAATACTTAAGAAGGAACAAAAATGTTAGTGCTTCGTTGTAATTGATAATTTTGTAAACGTCCCTTTAGACCCCTTATTAACTCTATGATTTTTATAATTTATAGCAACTGTAAAACAAATTCCCTTTAAATGTTGGAATTAGTGTTCAATTCATAAGTGATGTTGTAGTATCGTACGTCGCACAGTGGCTCAGAATCGTTTGGAGATCTTTCAGTATTTTTTCTTTGTCTTTAAAATCGTTCAAATCGGTTCAGTAGTTTCTGAGAAATTTAAGGTCAAAGTTGAACTTTTGATTTTTTCTAGCATTTAGTATGCAAATGCGCGATTTTTGTTTTGTTGAATCTGATTTTATTATAAAAAGGCATATGGAGATAACAAAAAAAAAACATTTAATAAAACCCAGGCTAATTTTGTGAACAGGTATCCACTTTATCAATTCTGCAAGGTTCCAAGAAAACCGGCGTTTTATTGTTTATTTTTTTTTTTATTTAAATAACAATAAGGAAAAAAAATGTTTAAATTTTACTTAAATAACAATAAAAGAAAATTAAAATTTAAAAAAGTTTTTTCGAGCTCGATGCCAATTATTTGTAAAAAAAATATATATATATATATTGTTTATTAAATTATCAATAATAAATAATGAATAAATGAATATGGAGACAATAATATGTTTGTTAAAAATATTCCTCATTCCTTGCTTTTTGCTGGTAGTAAAATCAAAAGTTTTAATCCCTTTTGATCTTCAAAAGTTCTATTTCGATGAAATTTCAATTTGACTAAAATTTAGTACCTTAGAAAACATCAAACAATACTCCAGATATAACGGGTACAATGATATAATACAGTGTTTCTTAAAGACTACTATTAAACCAATGTTATAAAAAGAGAAATGATCAAATTTACACAAAATTAATTTTTTTTCTAAATAACCTAAAATATTTGTTTTTAACGGCATACCACGCCCAAAATTGCCAATATTTTTACCTAATTTTTTGCCTACCCTAGTTTTAATATGTTCACTATTGAATGCCATTACAATTTTGGAAATCAGTAACCACAAAAGATTAGACTTGGCCGATGAAATTAAATTCTGAGCCACCGTGCGTCGTCTGAATTTACAATAGTTGTACAATAAATATTTTGTACAACACCTACGATATTTTTACATATGTTTTTCAAATGTTGTATGAAAGTTTAAAAAAAGTAAAAATATGTATCTCAACATTAAAATTACTCGTTTCAGTTAAAAAAAAATAACCAAATGTTAACACTCAAATCATAAACTGTTTAGCAATTTTGAAACAAGAAAGTAAAATTAATAAACAAAAAATTTTAATAGCTGAAAATGCTACAGAATGTTTTTATTTTGGAAAATATTCATACTTTAGATTTTGTATATGACTTTTTCTTTTGTCATTTTGATGGTTTGAAAAAATGTTTGGTCAAAAATGTGTTCACAATCAAATAGTTGTATCATACAATGTACAACATACAACATCGCTTGTAAATTGAACAAATTAGAATTTAACAACTTTGTTTATGAATTTTTTCACATTTACATTAAAAGTTGATTCGGGAACAAAATATTTGTTCGGACAAAGTTTTTTTCATATGAAGTTTGACGTCTCTCTTTTTGAGAGAGAAAATATTTTTTATGAACAACTCTCAGTTTGAATTGGTTTAATTTTATACTTTTTCTGGACAAAAATGAACTGAATTGCCAATAGGTTACATTTTTTGTTGGCATGGATGAATCCACCTTTAGTAAAGCAACAATATTTGCCAAAATCTTTTATATTAAGATATCTGCCAGCCAGCCAGACGGACATTGTTAAATTGACTCAGGAAGTAATTCTGAGCAGACGGACGGACACTGTTAAATCGATTCAGGATCATTGTGAAATCGATCGATTCAAGATTCAGGTGGGTGTTGCACCAATATTTATGGGCATTACAAACATTAGCACAAATCCAATACATATATATTTATATATATTTAGTTAAAAAAGTGCCCAAGGCTATTATTCATGTAATTTGCTAATTTACATTAACCAATTACTTGGCAATTTTACAATGATAATAATAAACGCAATAATTTGAATTTTTACATTTAAAATAAATTTGTTTGCTTTTTAAAGAAACCCCTAAATGAAACGCATACACATTCTTTTTTTTTTTTTTTGTCATTTTACCAACATTATTTTTACAATTTTCTTTAATTTGGTATAACGAAAGCGTATGTAAGTAGATTGTTGTTGTGCAACAATAATAACAACTACATGAGCGCATAGTGGAACCGAAAAACTTAAGAAATATAATTTCTATAAAAGGCAAAGAATCATGAAAATATGAAAAAAAGGAAATAAATCTGTAATTTCTAAACGGTAAGCCCGATTGCAAAGTTTGTAACCCATCAAAATAATGGACGTATAACCAAAAAGTCTATATATTCTAAGACCTTATAAGATTCTAAGACGATTTAGCCATGTCCGTCCGTCTGTTGTTGGCACGATAGTGCTTTAAAAAAAAAGTCATAGAACAATAAAATGTTTACCAAACATTCTTTGATCCACCGAAATGTTTGGTATTGCAAATGGGCAAAATCGGTCTAATAAGATCTGAGTTATAGATATTTTTCGGATATTTTTTGCTGTTTTCTTCAAATATAATGAAATTTTGCACACTTCATTTCTAATATAGAAGGACCAGTCATGTTGAAAATGGTCGAAATCGGTCCTCATACAAAAACCACTTCCAAAGATCATTTAAAAGAACATAAATCTTTTTTAAAAATGACTATCAAGTTGAAATTCGACAAGCATAATCAAAATATACATTTAAATCGTCGTACCAAATTTCATGATGATAGGTCTATATTTGACTGTAGTTCCCATATAAAGTCCAGTTCCGAAAATCACTTAAATGGGCATAAATCCCTTACAAGATTCGATACAGCCGAATTTGAACTCTTACTTCTTTTTAATCATTTTTTTTTAGATTAAAAATCGTCTCAATTTTATTTGCCATATTTTGCTACAAAAAGGTCTTCCATTATTTTTACATTATTTAAGAATTTTTCAACAAGACTTATAACATACATATTTATAACTTTTTCGGAAAGCCAACTTTAAAGGAAATACGATGAATTTAAAAAAAAACTAAAATTCTTTGTTACTCTGGTCAGCTCGAGTCACTCAAAATATAAATATTTTGTATGTAAAATTCAATTTTAGGGCAAATTTTATCAAAGCGCATAGTCGATATTTTGAAAAAAATAACCAATTTTATATGGACCAATATGTTCTTAATTATTCTGCAAAGAGTTTCGTTAACTACGCCACTGGCGTAGACAAAATGCACAAAAATCTAAAATATAACATTTTTGGGATTTTTCAAAACTTTGTTGGGAATTTTAGGCTATCTAATAAATAATTTTAAATATTGTTTTCATTTTAGTATTTTGCACAAAAAGTCTGCATAAATGGAAAGTTTTTAAAAAAAAATATTTATAAATAAAATTTTTATTTCAATTTAAAACATTTTTGTTTTCGCAAAAAAACTCAAAATAAAAAATTTTTAAAGGTGGATTCGCCCATTTTATTCCGAACAGAACGATTCGCCCATTTCGAACGATTTTTTTGAAAAATCAAAGCTGCCATATGTAAAAAAAAATCTATTAGTTTTACAAGTGCGGCCATTGATTTAGTTTGTTTTGATTTTTAAGTATCAAAAAATAAATATTAAATTATTTTAAAATATTGTGTATTCAAAATTAGTGAAAAAAGAAAGTTTCTTTTGCTGATGGCCCTGGAAATACATAAAGCATTATTAATTGTATGAAAAAATTTAACCTATTGGCAACACAGTTCATTTTGTTCCTGACATAATCAGAGCTGCCAGATGAAAAAGACAAAAATCGTAATTTCGAATTTTAAAAATCGTCTAATAGTATTTTGAAATTTTTATTTAAACGAAAACATACAAATTCAAGTTTATATAGTCTCTTGTGCAATACATATCATAATACATAAATTTAAAATTTCTAAATAATATAAAGTTAAATACAACTTGTGTAATATTTTTTATAATATCTTAGTCCGCTTTCACACTCTTCAATTCTAACTCGTCAAGGGAAGTATTTCTGGATAAGAAGGGAAAAGAGAACAAAAGCGGTACAAACTTGACGGTACTAGTTAATTTTCTTATTTCCTTTTGTTTTTTTTTCATGCATGTTGATTTCCATTAAAAAGTACGAAAATTGAATTAAGTGTAAATGAAATGGCAAGTTCAAAAAAGAAAAATTTAACAAAACTGGTCAGTGTGAAACAAAACTTCCAGTATTTTATAAATAAATATTTGAATTTAGAATATTTTATTAATTCAGGTTAAATTACAATGTCAAAACAATTTAGTTTATTAACTTTTAAATAACATTTTGAGTGTAGAATCCAATTATCCATCATATACAAGTACTTATTTTTAAAGATTTTCGCATTTTTTGTTTTATATAAATTTATTTGGCTGAATATTCTGTCGACGTTTTGTTAAAATCAGATAAGTTTTTGTAGAATTCTCCCGTTGAAATTCAGAAATTGATTCCTCTAAAAATTTTAGGTCATGAAATTCATCATTTAAAATTGCTTTTTATGTTTACAAATAAATAATTCATTTCTACCTGACTCAATATTATTTGGAATTATTTTTTACTTAGTTTTGTTTTTGAAGTATGTCATGTTCTTCTTAATATTTATTATATTAAATGAGAAATATAGTTGTTGCCTCAAAAACCAAAGAGAGAAATTGGTAACAAAAACATTAATAAAACAAACAAATGATAGAAAATTTTAATAATTCAGAAAATCGTTACTTTCAATGAAAAAATCGTCAAATCGTCACTTTGCTATTTTTAAAACAAACAAGTAAAAAAGTATAGTCGGTCAAGCCCGACCATATAATACCCTACACCCAGTATAAGTATAAAACACTTTTTCAGAAATGGGCGCTATATGGGAGATAAAACCTATTATGGACCGATCATCCAAAAATTTAGTATCATGATTTCTATGAATATAAATATTGTGTATGTTAAACTTTATCTCGATATAAATACTTTTAAAAGATTTATAGAGCTTAAATTTAATTACGGAGAGGGTCTTATATGGAGGTTTCGACTAATTATGGACCGACCATTATAAAATTAGGTGTCATTATTTCAATATATAAGATATTTGCGTCAAATTTTATTTGGATACCAACTTTTTTAAGGAATTTATGATCGTTAAAGTGATTTTCGGAAGTGGGCCTTATATTGGAGCTACGACTAATTATAGACCGATCATAATAAAATTGTACCATATTATTTTTAGACATAAGAAATATATTTTCGTTCAATATTATTTGGATGCCAACATTTTTGAGAGAGTTATTCCCTTTAAAGTAGTTTTCGGAAATGGGCCTTATATGGGAGCTACGAGTAATTATGGACAAAATTCGTAGTTGTGATCTGGCTTTATTTACCACTCATTTGTAATGAAATTTGTTTGGATACTTGCATAATTCAAACATTTATGATCAGTAAACCCCAATTTCGGAAGGACATTTGTATGGGGCCAGGTGGAATAATGGACCGTCTTCCACCAGTTTCAATCTCATCCATCCTTGAGCCGAAAAATATCACGTACCAAATTTTGTTGAAATATCTTCAAAATTGCGACCTGTACTCTGCGCAAAAGCTTTACATGTACAGCCAGTCCGCCATACATACGGACGGACGGACGGACGGACATCATTAAATCAACTTAGAAAGTGTTTCTGAGTCGATTGGTATACTTTAAGGTGGGTGTTGGACCAATATTTATGGGCGTTACAAACATTAGCACAAATCCAATATATCCTCCCCATTATGGTGGTGTAGGGTATAAAAATCGTCAAATCTAGCAGCTATGGACATAATATAAAATAAATCAATTCAAGCTGAGAGTTGTTCGTAAAAATATTTTCTCTCTCTCAGAAAGAGAGATGTCAAACTTTATATGATAAAAACTTTGTCCTAAAGTTTGTCAGATATTTTGTTTAGAACGAATGGGTGAATCCATCTTAACTAGTTAACCAAAAAGTCTTCCATGAATATCTTATATGTCAAAAATTTATATATATAAAAAAACAGTCACAATTTTCTAACCATATATGTACATATAATATGACATCCTTGTCTTTTCCGCGTGTCAAATTAAGTTGGGAATACGGAATAACAAACTCATAGAGAATGTTTGAAATATATGTTTGCTATTTCAAAAATTCGTTATTATAAAAATCCTCTTTGCTTTAACCTTTCAAATTATCTAGAATTATACGTTACATTTAAAAATTCTCTATAATTAATTTTTAGAGTTTCCTGTTTTTTTTAATGAAAAATTGTTAAATATTTGATATATATTATTAGAGAAATCTTATTTGGCTTGAGTTCATTGTAATTAATAAATCAAAGAATACCATTGTAAAGTAACATTTTTTATTCTCTATAATGTTTTTTTAAGCATTTTTCTTGTAGAATTTTCGCCAAAACATTAACACAAATATTAACATTTTTGTTATCAGACTGTATTTATTCACATCCACTGTACCACAGTCTAAAAAGAAAAGTATAAAAATTATAAAACCTGAGAATTAAAAGAAGAAAAATCTTCACAAATTCAAGTGGCATTTTATTTCCACACCTTTTAGTTTGAATCGGGCTCTGATACACTGACTATATTGCTTCTTCGTTGGTCTCATCTCATTTCTAACAAACTTTTCTTTTTACAAACGTTTAACTATACATACTTACATACATACTTAGATATATAAACGTATGTATTTAGTATAAAAAGAGCGAAAGACATCATTAAGAAACACTTAATGAGGTACTTCCTCTTTTATTCTTTAGTTACGAGCATAGCAAAAAGGAATTTATATCAAAAACGTTCTAAAGTCATTGCTAATGCGGATACTAACGTTAGTAAGAGTATTAGTAATAGTTTTTAAGTGTGCGTGTTTAGGTGTGAACAGGCATGAACATGTTGTACGATTTGTGCTTCGCAATTGTACCTTTTGTAGTACAAAAACTTTCAAATCGTTTTATGACACACTACATTGTATTAGACTTTGCAGACTTATAGAAAGGATCATATTTTTAAATTTTATTACAAATAAAATCAAAAGTACTTTTCTAAATGATTTTATTGGCAAAAAGTACCATTTGCCAAAGTACACTGCCTGTTTGTATTTATTTTACCTACATGTGATTGGACGTTCTTGCTTGCAACAAGCAATCAGCCAGGAATACGAGTAATAAATCTTTTTTTCATTTTTCCACTAAGCGAACAAACTGAATACTACTGATATCTCTACAATAGTGCCAGAGTACTAGTTGCATAGATGAAAAAAAGACATGATGCCAGAAATAGGTAAAAGAAACACGTTGGAATATTAAAGAAAATCAATTGACGGAAGTGGTAAAGTGAAGTGATTACTTTGATGTTGCTGATGCTGATGATGATTATTATGTATTATTGTTGTTTTTTTTTTCTCTTTCTCTCATTTATTCTCACCTCTAATTTAGCTTACTTTCGTTTAGTTCTTTAATTTTTTTCTTACATATAGCAAACGTAATTGATTAATGTATTAGAGGTTAAATAGGGATAGTGGTTATGAACCCTAAATGTTTTATTCAAAAGCATTTTTAATGAGAAGAATAATTACAATAAGAATTATAATAAATTATTATAATTTCTGGCACAATCATGATGAGAATAGCAGTAATGGGCATAAGAGGCAAGAAAAAAATAGTGTACAATGGAGTCGATTGGTATCGAAGCTATAGGGGAAGGGGAAAACAATAATTTTCAAATAAATTAAAAAAAAAACATTTATATTGCTATATATAAAAATTCAAAATTCAGGTTTTCGAACTGGATTTTTATAATATAATTTAACAAATTCAATGTTCGAAAAATTCGAAATGAAAATTTTGCTTTTCAAACTTGAATTCTGTAATAAAATTTATCCTTTTGTTGTAAGGGAATTTTTTGAATTATTTCGCAAATTTTAGATCACAAATTTGATGTTCGAAAAGTTCGAAATTAAATTTTTTTTTCTTTCGAATTTGAATTTTACATTACAAATTTGATGTTCGAAAAGTTTCTAATGATTTTATAATGAAATTCTATGTTTTTGTTGTAAGAGATTTAATTTTCAATTATTTTACAAATAAAATGTTCGAAAAGTTCAAAATAAAATTTTGCTTTTCCAACATGGATTTTATAATAAAATTCTACGTTTTTATTGTAAGAGATTTAATTTTCAATTATTTTCCAAATTTTATATCACAAATTTGATGTTTGAAAAGTTTGAAATGAAAATATTGCTTTTCGAACTTGGATTTTGAAATTAAATTCTAAGTTTTTTTGTTGCAAGAGATGATTTAATTTTCAATTATTTTTAAAATTCTAAATCACAAATTTTATATTCGAAAAGTTTGAACTGAAAATGGGATTTTTAAATATTTTTATTGTAGGAGATTTAATTTTCAATTATTTTCCCAATTTTATACCACAAATTTAATGTTCCGTATTTAAAACATTGAGATTTAATTAAAAATTTATTAAACATTCAAATAATTTTAATTTTTCACAAAAAAAGTTTTTTAGCTTGAAAAATTCAAAATGTTGTTTTTCAAACATGAGTTTTATAGGAAAATTCAAAAGTTTTCTTCCCAGAGATTTAAATTTTTTTAATCCAAAAATTTTATATTCGAAATTTTCGTTTAAATTTGTTGATTTTTGAACATTTAAAAAATAAATTTATTTATTATTTTGTTAAAAAAATTCAAATATTTTGGCAAAAAGTTTTAGTGATGTTCGAAAAATTAGAATTCAAAATTTTAGTTTTTGAACTTGGATTTTATGTTAAAATTCTACGATTTATTGTAAGAATTTTAATTTACAATTATTTTGCTAATTTCACACTAAAAATTTAATGTTGGAAATTTTCGAATTTAACATTATCATTTTCGAACTTTGAATTTATTAATGAAATTCTTTAGTTTTATTGATAGAGTTTTAATTCCAAATTATTTACAAAATTTTGGACCACAAATTTCATGTTTGAAATTTTCAAACCCATTAATATAATTTTCTAACTTTGGATTTATTGATGGAATTCTTTAGTTTTATTGAAAGAGTTTTCTTTCCAAATTATTTACAAAATTTTGGATCACAAATTTCATGTTCGAAATTTTCAAACTCATTAATATAATTTTGGAATTTTGGATTTATTGATGGAATTCAATATTTTTATTAGTAGAGTTTTAATTCCAAATTATTTACAAAATTTTGGACCACAAATTTCATGTTTGAAATTTTCAAACCCATTAATATAATTTTGGAATTTTGGATTTATTGATGGAATTCAATATTTTTATTAGTAGAGTTTTAATTCCAAATTATTTACAAAATTATGGACCACAAATTTCATGTTCGAAATTTTCAAACGCAATATTTTCATTTTCGAACTATGGATTTTCTTTAAAAGGTTAAAAAAAAAATTATCATAATTGGTAAAAATATAAAATATATTGAACATTTTCGATATCCGAATTTTAGTTTTCTAACAAGAATTTTCTAAAAAAAATAATATTTTTAAAGAGTTTTTAATTACAGTACTTTTCAAAATTATTGAACACAAATTTCATGTTTCAAAAGTTCAAACTTAATATTTTTCTATTCAAACTTTTGAGTTTTATTCAGAATTTAAAATATCACTTATTATTAATTTAAAATTTTAAAAAATTTAAAACAATTTCGTGTTTGTAAAATTGGAAATCAAACATTTTGAATTTCGAACTTTTGATTTTTGTATCTCTTGTAAAGTTAACGATATTTTATACAATACATTTCCAATAAAACACTTTATTAACTCCATAGACTCAATTGATTTGCAAAAATTAATATTAAGGCAGATGGCAAACAGGCCAACTAGGTGGAAGTAAATGCTCGATTATTTTACAAGACAATTTTAAAATATGTTAAAAGAAAATGCATGTCTCTTGCTAAAGTCATGTAATTTATAGGGAATAAAAATATTTTACTTGTAAAGTAAACACAGTTGTTTGTAGCCATAGTGTACAACTGTAGCAGGGAATGGTTAAAAGAAAAGTTAAAGCAGGAGTGTTTGTTTACTACAGTGATAATGCTGTGCAGTAGTTGTGTTGGCTGCCAGTATGCAAGGATTAATCAGTGGCTTTAAATTTATGGCTCAGCTTGGGAATATTAATTACAAAATGTTGATTTAGTTGTTGTTATTGTTGTTGTTTTTTTATCCAGCTTCCTTGTTACTTACGGTTGAGTTAAATGCGTTGGCTGATGATAAAATATTTTCGTATTTGGCGTTGCTGGTTAGTGGTTATGGTCCACAACCATGTGGTCAATACTAAAGCTTTATTTATGTTTGTTGATTTATTTTTTGTTATAAATAAAACAAGAAATAAAATTACAAATAAAACATGTGTCCTTTTTAATTTATTTAATTTTCTCTAAAATTCCCTAGTGTTAATAAAAAACCAAAATTCAGATGTTTCGTTGAAACTGTCGAAAACAAATAACAATAACATAAATTTTATAGCAAGCAAATGTTTTCTGTTTTGTTCTGTTTTTCTTTTTTTTTTAATTCTATTACATATTTTTCTATCTATTGAGCTGAGATGTTAATTTCTGTTTTTATTTGTTTGTTTTGCAGATTGTTAGCAGGGCTTATTTGGAGTTTTTTCTAAATGTATTTTCTTTTTATTGCAATTTGCTACGCTATATTTGTAGCTGTATATTATATTGTTTTTAGTTTATTTGTTGTTGGATTCCGCTTAGGTAAATTTTTTTTAGCTGTGTATTGCTGCTGTTATTTGTTTTTGTTTTTGTTTTTTTTTTTTTTGAAAATTTTAATGCTGATTCGTTTGGACTTGGCTGTTTACTTCCAGTACATAAATTTTATCAATTCACTGAACCGTCTGGTCTGGTCTTCATACATATTTCTTTTGTGTTTTTTCTCTCTGCCTATCTCACACTATTGAAATTTTGTTGTGGGCTAAATGTTTTTTATTAGAGAATTTTTGTCAGCTTGTTTTGTTAGCTGCTGGTTTTTGGAGGAGAATCTCTGGGTTTTAGTTTACTTAGGGAAAATAATCCTCAAAAACATAACATTTTTATCTGTATAAAAGAAACTTGCAAATAGCTTGATTATAGTAATAAATTTAAATAAAGGGTGTTTTTTTAAATGTATAGAACTTAAAGTTAGCAACCAGTATTGCCATCTTGGCGCTTTTTTCACCATTTTTTGGTGCTTTTTTTAAATTCTTTGTACGAAATATTCCTTAGTTGGTGCGCGATGCATTTTTTTTAATTTCGTTGCGTTTTTCAATTTTTTCCGAAAATGTGATGAAGTATTTATTTTTACTATTTTTTAATAATTCATTATCATGAAATCTATACCATGAAAAAGTAACCCCAATGTATTTTAAATACGAATGTATGATAAACGAATACATACTATCAAATTCGTCACATGAAGATGAATAGGGTGAAAATATTTGTTTGAAAATAAAAATTTTAAACATGGATATAAAAATGCTTGTCTAGCCTGATGGTTTGGTTTACTGAACTGTAGGCGAACGACCAGGGTTAAAGTCCCATTGGAATCCCTAACAAATTTTATTGCAAACATTCAAATAGAGGTACTTAAAATAGCAAACATAAATAATTAAAAAAGTACCAAATATCTACTCAAATTAGCCGTTTCTTTACCAATTAGTACTACAGTTCCGAATAGCATATTGTGAGTTAAATTTTTAGTGATTAAATACTTATTTTCTCTTTAGTAACTTGTTTAAAAGAAAAAAAAACTTTTACAATTTTTACTTTTACTATTAATCGTTTAAAAAGTTTTATATAGAATTTATGAAATTAAAAAAAATGTAAAATTCATTCAATAAACTTTTTCAACATAAAAGAAATTCTAAACTTGGTGCTTTTTTTAATGGCGCGTTTTTTTCTCCATTTTGGTGCGTTTTGAAATTTCAAAGTTGACAACGCTGTTAGCAACATTTTGTCAGTTGTCACGTATTTTATGTTTAGTTTAATTTGGCATTTCAACATGAATAGACTGACGCCTGAACAATACTTCCAAATTGTACAAATTTAATTGATTTTCATAAGCGATTTTTGTTTAACGATAAAGCTCACTTTTGGTTGAACGTCAATAAAAATAAAACTGCCGTATTTGCAGTGATGATAATCTTCAAGTGTATGTTGAGACATCGTTACAAATTGAACGTTTGGTGCCCTTTATGAACTGGTAGAATAATTGGTCCGTACTTCTTTAAAAACGAAGCTGGCCAGAACGTTACAGTCAGTCAGGGTGCTGTAGCTTAAATGGTTAGCGCATTTCATCATTAAGCATTAGTTGGTATTTGTAGACCGGGTTCGATACCCAGCATCAGTTTCTGATAATTATTAATTTTCTTTCTATCTTTCATAACTAATATTTATCACAGCACCCTCCTTCGGTGGTATAGCATTTAAACGCCACCTAAGTAAAATAATTAAATAAAGGCTATAAAATCAAGCTTAAAAATAATGCGCTTACTTTACCACCAGAAGCGCTGGAATGCTGCACTAAACAAACATATTGCGCAATTGCAGAGTTGTGATATAAAGCTTTCTTCTACTTTCAGCACTTTTACTTCTTTCCAAAGAAAGTAACGCAATTATATATAGGAATATTAATTGCCTGAGTGTTACTTCTCTTTCACAAATAAAAACAAATGGTGGCCGCTACAGAGCCGTGATTACAGATTTTTTCGTTTATCGATTGAACAATCATGATGTGCAGAAGTTATGGTTTCAAAAAGATGTCGCAACAGTCACACAGATCGTGTGACAATAGATTTAGTAAAAAAAAGGTTTGGTAACCGCATAGTTTCACGTTTCGAACCTGTGAATTGGCCTCCAACCGCTTGACTATTTCCTGTGGGGATATGTAAAGTCGCTAGTCTACGCCGATAATCCCGAAGACTTCTTGGAGGACAACATACGCCACGTTATTGCTGATATACAGCCACAAATGTTGGAAAAAGGCATCAAAAATTGGAGCGCCAGATTAGACTACGTCGGAACCAGTCATAAGCCAAAAGTCATATTTAAATTATAATGCCCAAAGTCTATCTTTCGAAGAAAGTAAATTTTAGGTCAATTTAAAACAAAAATCATTCTCGTTTTATTCCATTTCAAAGTTCTATATATACATCTAAAAAAAACACCCTTTACAATATTCTGTTTAATAAATTAAACTAAAGGCTGCAACAAACTAATCACTGTCTAGGCGTATAATTGATATTAATGTGTTTCAAATTAAGTATACGTCATGATGTTGCCACAAAGAATATAGATAATTTATTATTGTAGTTTTTGGCAATAAAAACATGTTACAGATTTGAAAGAAGTCTTTTTCCTATTAAAACCATTTAAACTTCTTTTTTTTTTTTTTGTTTTATTATAATTAAAACAGCGGTAATTTAATCCAAAAGCTACGATAAGTACGAAAAGTTTATTTGAAATTAATAAAAAAAATTTTGTTTTTTTTTCCAGATTAAACAATAACATCTTGATTAACATAAAATTGGTAAACATGCACAACTTTTTTTTTATTTTTATTGTAAAAATGCTTTCAATTCCAAACTTTTAATAACACAAATTTGTTTACATTTTTATCAAATATTCTGCATCATTTTGTGTTAATTCAATATAAATTTGCTTTATTAAAATAATAATTGTTTGCTTTCAAATACATATTTATCAATTAAATACAATCTTTGCAGCATTCTCATCATCTGCAGCAGCAGCAGCAGGAATAACAAGTATAATTTAAGTAATAAGTATTTAAAAATTATAATTATGTTTACTTTAAGTTAATAAACACTGTGCTACAAAATACATACACACAATTGTAATGAATAATACATACAAACATAATCATGCCGCATTCATTAAAAGTGTTTTTAATAAATGCAAAGGTTTTTAATTATAGAATAACTATACACACAGAGAAAAAGTACACAACTATACTGTTTACCAAAACAACAAGGTCACTGTAATTATTTTTATGTTTGCGGTAACCATAATATGGGTAAGTTACGATTCTACAAGTTACATTACTACAATCATATATACGATTGTAGTAACTATGTAAATTTTTGTTGCAATCATGTTTATGATGAATTAATTTATCATAATTTGTTGCTCTTTGATTATGATAGAAAACAACATAATAATCTTTCAGCATAAAACTGATTACCACAAACATTACATAATTGCTATAATCATATATATGTATATATATATATATATATATATCTTATGGTACATATTATGGTTGCATAAATCATATAAATAATTACAGTCACCATTATATTTAAAAAAAATGTTTAAAAATTTTGAACTAGTTGTGGTAAACATGCACAACTATATTTTTTCTCTGTGTGTAGTTAGACAAATATTTTGTAGTGTAGGATAAAAAAACATAGTGGAGACCTTAGAGTGTCTCTGGGAATGGCTTCTTTGGGAACAAGTTGTAGGAAGAAAATCGATTTTTGGTGGCGAAAAATAAGTGATCACAGAATATCCTTGTTTTTTCAATTTAGATCACTATTAAATGATCTAAAAGAATTAAGTAAATATATATGATAACAAATCATTCTAATATTCAATTTAGATCAGAATTAAATCTAGAACCATTTTGTTTCTGGGACGCTCCTAATAAACATTTTTGCTCTTACACTATTGTTGATTTAAATAATTCTTTATGGCAACAATAATAACAAATATTAACAACTCAATTAACAACACAAAAATGTTGTTGCAGCAATGATTAAAATCAATTCAATAAATATTTAACTAAATAAATAAACAGCTACGTACACAACCTGTACCAGTGTTTTCTTATTCAAATCATTGTGAAATCAACACAAGAGCAAATTCAATGAAGGTTCATGTTAATGAATGTAGTGAATGCGTGAGTGAGTTAATGAATAGTTAAAACAAACACTTGAAATAATTCATACTCGTAAAAAACGAAACATCTTAATGACAAATCAGTATTTGCTTTAAATTCTATTCATGCAACAAAGAAACAATAAAAACAAAAACATACAACATTAAACATTAAACATTTAAACTTATTAGTTTACTCGTAGTTGTTGCTGTTGTTGTCAAGTGCGCTGTTGTTAAAGAAAAATTATGAAAAACTTTTCTGTTCCTTGGTACTGTCAACCAGCCAACCAACCAGCAACATGACTGACTGTCTCTGTTAGTAGAAAATATATTTTACTAAAGAGTGATTTTTTTAGCCACTTTCTTTGTGGCAAGACTGTTTTTGGCAGTTCAACTGTTTTCGTGTAACATGTGACTGTTAAACATGTTCAGTTTGGTCTAAAATTTAAACAATAATCGACTTACAAACGAACAATACTTGCAGATTATTGAATTTTATGATCAAAAATCAGTTGGAAGAAGATTCCCTTTTTTCTCGTAAAATTGTGTACAGTCCCAATTTACACAAAGCAATTCTGTAAGGTTAGCTGGATTACCTTTTAGACATCAGGGTGAAGGGAAGATAAGACGCGTACACACTAGATTGTACTAGCAATTTTGTGTAAAAACCGAAGGCATTTCAAGGAATGATTGTATCAATATTTTCTACAAAAATTGCTTCGTGTAAATTGGGACTCAGCGATGAAGCTCATTAATGGTCGAATAGACACGTAAACGAGCCAAATTGTAGTATTTTGTGTGCAGAGCAGCCAGAAGTATTGCAAGAACTACTAATGCATCCCGAAAAACGCACTGTTTAGTGTGGTTTATGTGCCGTCGGCATTATTGGTCCGTAATTTTTCAAAAACGTCAAATGCAGGAACGTGACTGTGAAGGGCGAGCGCTAGCGTGCGATGAGTACAAATTTTGTTTGCCCAAAACAGAAGAGTTGAACTTGGCTGACTTGTGGTTTCAACAAGACGGTGCCACATGCCACCACACAGCACGCAAGTTCTGTGAACAGTTTATTTCACGTTTGGCGCCTTGATCGTGCGATTTTACACGCCTTTAAACAATTTTTTGTAGGGCCATGTTAAGGCTCATATCGATAGGGGCAAGCCCACAACGCACTGGAAGCTAATATTGAAGAATTTATTCGTGATATAGCGGCCGATTTGTTGGAGAGAGTAAGCCAAAAAGGGAACCAGCGTAGTCGCGGTCAACATTTACATAAAATCATCTTTAAACATTAAATTATATAGATCGTTCTGTTGACTCAAATAAAGATTTCTGTAAAAGCAAAAAAGCAAAAGCTCTTAAAAACTCACTCTTTAGTACTAACTGTGCAGATACTGGTAGTTTTGGATAAAATAATTACTTATAAGAAATAATGAAGAAACATCTAAATGAAATTAAAACATTTATATGTATAATTGTTGTAACTTATACATACATTTTATATGTAGTTGCTATACTTATACATAGTCTATTTGATAATTGTTTTAATAGGGCTAAAGTAGACTTTATGATAGCTGTACAAGATTTTTAGTTAAGTACAGTATTGGAAATTAGTTAAGTTCCTTATTTGTAAGTTTTATGTGTCATCAATTGTTTCACTCTGCGAATAAACTCTTATCCACATAAGAATCTCTCAATCTTATCGATGTTATGTTCTTGTTCGAACAATATTATCAGAACATTTTTTCGCACAATCCCAGCATAATATTCTAGCAGCGCTCCGAAAAAGGAGTCAGAAAAGAGTCTAACTAAAAAGCGTTTTCGGAGCGAAAGAAAAATTTGCCTAAAAAATTATTTTTTTTCCATTTTTATATATTTTATTTAAATGCATTCCATTTAATTTTTTTTTTACTGTAAATACAATTCATTTAATTTTTTTCCATTTCTAATTTAGTTTATTTGTAAATGAATTCCCTATTTGTTTAAGTAAAACCAATTTAAAAAAAATGTAAACTTTTAATTTTTTGTATTTAAAATTGCAATGACTCTTTTCTGACATGATGTAAGAGCCCTTTCAGAGCCCAAAAAAACCCCTCATAAAAGACTCTTTTCTGACAATATCTAAGAGCTCTTTCAGAGCCCAAAAACTCCCTCATAAAATACTCTTTTCTGACATTATCTACGAGCTCTTTCAGAGCCCAAACAAAACCCTCATAAAAGACTATTTTCTGACATTATCTAAGAGCTCTTTCAGAGCCCAAAAAACCCCTCATAAAAGACTCTTTTCTGACAATATCTAAGAGCTCTTTCAGAGCCCAAAAACCCCCTCATAAAATACTCTTTATTGACATTATCTACGAGCTCTTTCAGAGCCCAAACAAAACCCTCATAAAAGACTATTTTCTGACATTATCTAAGAGCTCTTTCAGAGCCCAAAAAAAACCCCTCATAAAAGACTCTTTTTGACATTATCTAAGAGCTCTTTCAGAGCCCAAACAAAACCCCTCATAAAAGACTCTTTTTTGACATTATCTAAGAGCTCTTTCAGAGCCCAAACAAAACCCCTCATAAAAGACTCTTTTCTGACATTATCTAAGAGCACTTTCAGAGCACAAAAAACCCCTGATAAAAGACTCTTTTTTGACATTATCTAAGAGCTCTTTCTGACGGACCCTTTTCGAATGTAAGACCCTCTCTTCTGAAGGTTTTCGGAGCAATAATGATTGTTTTTTGGGATCATAAAGAGCATTAACGCTCCGGAAAAGGTGTCAGAAATGACTCTTTTCGGACTCATATAGCTTGCTGGGATTATGCCTGCCATCAAAGACAATCATAAACAAATTATGTACAATGAAAACTATGAACATTAATATCATAATGTTTTCCCCACACAGAAGAACATGATCTAATTTGAGTTGGTAAACTATGGCTTGTCAAGACGTGGGGTAACGATACTGATAATTTTGTTCTCGACAACCATTTTGAAATAAAACATGACAAAAATGAGTCAAGTATAAACGAAGTATTAACATTTAATATATGTACATAAACTAATTAATAATGTCGTAACAAATTAAGATCTACATTAAAATGTGAATGGGAATATAGAATAAAGCACTCTTTATTATATTGCAGCATAATGTCTACTTAACATGCTATATATGTATAACCAACTTAAATGTATAATGTAGAGAGCAAACTTTGTTCCTCCTTAATATTTGCATACATACATAATTGTATATGAAATGCAAAGATAAATATCTGTGTATTAATAACCACTACAACTTAATTTTAACTAACTACCACTAACCCAGCAGTTCTGGGTGAATGTCCAGAACAAGTGATTTTAATGACAGATAAAGTTCACCACTAATTACATAGTTAGCTATGGGACTAGTTATTTCAATATGTCTGTTTCTCAGCAAGAAATCATACCAGGTAATAAGTATTATATTTATTAGTATATATTATATATAGAATAGTAAGAATTCCCAGGAACACTTTTAGAACTTGTTCTAAAATAATTAGTTCTAATGGCGTTAAAATTGTCAGATTATTTGATAACACTAAACTGGTGATATCGCAACTACTTTTAAAACCAGGGGCCAAATTACCGCATTCGTGATCCAATGAGCTATCGTATCGAAAAATGATTTCGATATCGAAATTATGATAAAATGTACTAAATTTCTTGCTAGATATCGAATGGCATAATCTCAATTAAGAAAATTACGATCTATTTTACTCGATATCGAATGCGGTAATTTGGCCCCTGTTCTAAGTTCATTTTCAGTTTGGTTCATGGTAGATTAAAAGTTTCATTCGTTTTCTAGGATGCCATGCAATTGTCTGTGTGGTATTGTAAACGATTTCAGATTCACTACGTTATGGAATATAGAACCTAGGGGAATATTATGATTTTTAATGAAACTATACTGTAGAGTGTTATAAGAACTAGTTATTTGGAACTACCATAACATTTCTATATTGATTTAACATCAACAACTTCCAGCCATGTTCATAAATCTTGCCTGCCTGCGCAGTGTCTATATATGTTTCCGTTGCGATAACATTTTGATATAGAAATACGCCATAGAGAAAGTAATAAATGTTTAGGCATTAGGCTGCGGAAATTTGTTGCTTATCGAAGAACAATTCAAGCCAATTTCCGATATCATGTTCCGAACTGAAGCGTATCCCAGAGAGAGCGTTCTGCAACGAACGAAACATATAGTTGTCGGACGAGTGAGGCAAAACTTTCCAACTACTTCTTTCTATAAAGTTTTTGAAAGGTATTACAAAATGTGTCCAAACTTTGTCATGGTAGAATTTTACGCTTTAATGTCAGGCCGCATATTTTTAACGTTTTCGGCCAATGCTTGCTTTAAATGAATCAGTTTCATTCGGTACAGGTTCCCTGTTGATTTGAACACACTTTGAATTATCCCTTGAGTTTGGCACAAATGAACAGATTATTTATAGGAAACTAAATGACAATTAACTGTCCAATTGATTAAGTTAGGTTAGGTTGAATAGCTTCGTGTATACATATACGATGTCACTTGTGCATACTGTGAGCTCTCGTTGACGTGTTGTTCTCCCCTTTCTCAAGTCTAGTACAAACAAGTTTAAAATGATTACACTCTAGATTACTTAAAGACACTAAAGTGGCAAATGACTTCAAGCTAAACTACCAGGAAACAATTGATTTATCTTCTCATTACAAACGGCACATACGGCACGTATGTGTCAAATAAACCAAATATATTTAAATTGGTGTCAGACATTAAAGAAAATTTACTGTCTCTAAGGTAAACATTGACTACTTTTAAAACTGCTGGTTAACTACAAACAGCTATTTATTATTTACTTCTCTCATACTATGACAACAAATTATTTGTTAATTTTTTTGTAATTATGTAACAACATCATTATCAATTGTAGTAAGCCTGGGAGTGTAAGAAAGTTAATTTATTTATTTATTTGTGTTTTTTTATTAATTTATATGTAAGTAGGAAATTCTTAATGAAAAGTTGTTGCTTTTTACTAACGCTCAGCTATAAAGAAAATATTCTCAAGTTGTAGTGCGTCATCATTTATACATACATTTATTTAGTATAGTTCTTCTGTCAGTGGTAGTAGAAATCCTTAACACATTTCTTGCTGTTCATAACTAAATACGAGTACATATGTACTATACTGATATATTATATGTATATACATATATATATACTGAGTAAGATATTTCCCAGCTTCTGTTTCTTTTTATTTATTCGTTCTTGTTTTTTTTTTTTTTTTATTTTGTTGAAGATAAAGTTAACATCACTTACAGTTACACACTTACGCACAAAAGCAGTTGAAATTTCAAAGAAATTTCTTAACACAATCGAAATTACTGTAAATAAAAGTTAAGACGAATTTCAAAATACCCTTTATTAAGTAAAATTTTATATTCTGGGCTGACATGAATTTCTTTCATGTAGACAACTCCTGTCGATATTATGTTCTTGTTTAACATTTTCAGATTATTTGTTTCGCACCAAACTCCACATCTTGACAAGCCATCGTTTTGTGTGAGCATGAAGAAAATGTGGGCAGAATTACGCACACAAATTTGTTCATAATCTCATGTGTGGGGAAAACGTGTTGATGTTTAAATTAAATAATTTCTTTATAATTTTCTAAAGTGTTGCTCTTTTTGTATGAAAATTACATTTGATGGCAGACATAATTGTACGAACTGACAACGTGGTGTAATTTGTAAGAAAAAACGGTAAGTCCGATGGAAAGGAAGTATTGTTAAATTTAAGTTTTGAATTTTGACCTCATAAGCCCACCAGGATCGGTACCAGAGACCTCCAAATTGAAGCACCTGGGGTATGTGCGGAGTTATAAACGATTCCAATTCTTCGTTTGTAATTCGATTTCAATATACTCGTATCTGCTATCCAAGTGCTAAAAAAAACTTTGTCGTTACTGTACATTATTTCTTATAATTTACAAAATATATTCACAAATGAAAAGTCTGGTTTTCTGATAATAGCGGATCCAAATATTCCCGATTTTTTTATATTTTTTATGGGTTAATAATATAGGGTGTTTTTTATGTATAGAACTTTTAGTTGGCAACACTTTTGAATTTGGCGGTCATTTTGTCAGCTGTCAAGTGATTTATGTTTAGTTTATTTTCAAAATCACGATTGTGTGTTTTTGTAGGGAACTTTAAAATGGAACAAAACAAAGATGATTTTTTTTTTAAATTGACATGAAATTTACTTTATTCAAAGGATAATCTACTGGCATTATAACTTAAATATGACTTCTGGCATTTGACTGGCTCGGGCGTAGTCTAATGTGGAGGTACAATTTTCGATGACTTGTGGCCGTATATCAATCAATCAATCGGTTCAGGCTTATTGGTGTCCACTAGCGACTTCAAGCCTAAATCACTTGACAGCTGAAGCCAGTTAAAAAAGTGTTGCCAACTTAAAGTTCTCTACATATAAAAAAAACACCCTATAGTTTTATAAACCTAGTATAAAAGAACTATTTAAAAATCATCATAGAGTCAAAAGTTATATGCATTAAAATTGTTAAAAATGTGATATTTTGCCATTTTATAGCGTAAAAAGATACTTCCTATTCTTATTACATCTTTTGAGAACATTTGCCTCAAATTGCATAGTCGATATCCAAAACAAGCGATTTTATATGGCACAATATGTTCATAATTATCCTCTAAAGATTTACGTTAACCCCGGCTCTGGTATAGACAATATGGCCAAAAAAAAAACTAAAAATTACATTTTCGGAATTTTTCAAAACTTTTTTGGAAATTTTGGGGTATTTTATAAAAAATTTAAATTTTGTTTTCACTTTACACAAAACACGCACAAAAACGTGAAAATAAATGCAAACTTTTGTTAAAAAATATTCTTAAATAAAAGTTTTTGTTTCAGTTTAAAAAATTCCGCAAAACAAACTGAAGATAACAAATTTTTGCCATGTTTTCCAAAAAAGCCTTCCATGAATTTCTTATTTGTGAAAAGTTTTATTTATTGATATAAAATATGTCTTTCTTGTTTTTCCCGTGTGTCAAATTTATATGGGAATAGTTAACAGCTCATAGGGAATGTGCGCATTTTTATTTTCTTGACTAAAAATTACCTACCACACGACAAAGACGAATATGAAGAAATTTATGTTCGATAACTACGTGCCACTGTAACTTCGACTCATTTTCATTTTAAATATTCCCTATAATCAAAATCTTGCTACTTACATACATACATACATTAAAATTACCCTAACATATCAACAACTAATAGTACTTACCTCGCTGACATTCTAATAATGGCAGAGAAGATTAAAAACATCAACAGAGACAGAAATAAACATGTTGAAGACTTTTCTTAAAATTTTTGCGTTCATCATAAAAATAAAAGTTTATTTAATAAATGTTTTCACAATTGTATCATTTTTTCTTTTAAATAAAATAAAAAGAAAAAAAAACTTTTTTTTTAGTTGCATTCAAAAATTGTTTTTCTTTTTCAGTATTATTACATCCCTTTTTGACGATATATACGATATGTATGTACATTTTTTTCCTTATCCTTTTCTCAGTAAATTTTCAATTACAAGTTTTTGTTGTGCTGTTTCGTTGTCAACCCCGAGTTTTGTAAAAAAAAAAAAAAAAGTCTTCAAGTAATTCATGTGAATAACAAAAAATATTTACAAAAATAAATTGTTAAATAAACGAAAATAAAGTTTTTCTTGTTACAACATCCCATTTTATTTTTCATCTTGTTGTTCTGCACCAATTCCTTTTTAAGTTGTTTAAATTTCAAAATGTACTACTGAAAGCAGTGCGCGACGGATGCTGGTTCCTGGAATGTGGAAAGGCTGAGACGAGTAGTAATAATTTTTTGACAATTTGTTGTTGTTGGCGTTTGTATTCATGTTGTTCATATTTGTTTTTCATTTATTTTAATGTATGCAAAGTTTAAATGTTGAAATTTTAAAAAATATTTTAAATATACATTTAATAGTGTTCAGACTTAGCGCTTTTTTTGTGTAAGAAGATAAAGAAGTTTTTAAATACTGCAAACTGAAGGATTTTTTTTACATGTTTAGGTTTTATTTAGCAACCTCTGTGCAATATAAAATTATTCAACGTTTTGGCCATTGTTCTTAATGACCTTTTACCATCTTTCTTTCCACATATGGATTCCGCTCCTAAGAGTGGGTTCACACGCTGCGATTTGTCGCCGCCACTCTGCTGACATTCTCTGTTGGTGTCGCTTCTTAATTCATCGTCTGTTCACATGATGAAACATTTGTTGCACCATTCTTGCGACATTTTGACATTAAATTGTTCATTTCTCCTATATAGGACCTAATTTTTAGTTTTGTACTCTCCACCACGTATTTTATCTATAAACTCGGGTCGCAGGAAAAAGTCGCAGCGTGTGAACTCACTCTAAGAAACTGTTTATATTTTGAGGCCAAGAACGAATCAAGCGAATTTCGTAAACACTGTTCTGAAATAAAGCGTATCCCAGAGAGAGCGTTCTTTATCGATAGAAACGGTGAGACAAAACCTTCCAACTACTTCTTTCTAAACAGTTTTTAACAGATATTTCAACATGTGGCCAAGCGTTATCATGAATGGAATATTACGCTTTCATGTATGGCCGCATATTCTGGGCGTTTTTCGGCAAATGTTCGCTTTGAACGAATTACTTGCTTTCGGTACAAGATCCCTGTAATGGGCTGGCTAGTTTTGTGCCGTTTATAATAGATAGGAACCTTTTGGTGCCGCCAATACACAGCATTACCTTAAATCTATGGCTTTGGTGTCGATTCAGCTGTTTGGCCGGGCTTCATATTCAATCTCTTACGCTTCGCTTTATCGTAATGGATCCATTTGTAATTGCAATTCGTAATTCGGTACAAAAATTAGTTCTTTTGTAGCGTTTAAGCACCATTTCCTACATGCAAAGTCATCTCCAAAGGACTCTCGGCTTTATTTCATATACTACCCCAATACCCTGCTCTTGAGATGAATCCTCCTGCTCGCAAACGTTTAAAATTACTGCTTAGGTAGCTCCCAATACTTTTGAAAGCTCTTGTTGATTTTGACTGCAATCTTCATGGAAAAATGCTCTCAATTATTGATCTTCAAAATATATGTGACTCATTAACTTAAACTAGAAAAATAAGGAAAATAAAACAATAATTAAATTTTAATGGAAATAAATAAAAAAAAAATTTAAGAAACGCTTTTCTTTACCTTAATATATTGATCAGTTGTGAACACAAAATAAATATGAATACTAAAAAAATCGACTAAAAGTCAAAAAATAAGAACATTTCAAACAACATAAACTTTTAAATCAAAATGGAAAAAATCTCACACATCTCTTAAAGAAAAGCGTGGGGCGCTTTTGTAACGGATTTTATCCTGGTGAATACCTGCAAAGTTTTATCCATTTGCATTGAGTAGAAGGCAGTCAAAAAAGAATTTTACCAAAAAAAAGTTTTGCCCCCCCCCTAGATTTTATCCTGGCTACGCCCATGTATCCATTTGCATTGAGTAGAAGGCAGTCAAAAAAGCATTTTACCAAAAATAACAATTTTGCACCCCCCCCCCCTAAATTTTATCCTGGCTACTCCCATGTATCCATTTGCATTGAGTAGAAGGCTGTCAAAAAAGAATTTTACCAAAAAAAAGTTTTGTCCCCCCCCCTAGATTTTATCCTGGCTTCGCCCATGTATCCATTTGCATTGAGTAGAAGGCAGTCAAAAAAGAATTTTACCAAAAATAAATTTGCCCCCCTCCCCTATATTTTATCCTGGCTACGCCCATGTATTCGTGTATTGTCATCGGGAGTATGAATGCCTGCAAAGTTTTATCCATTTGCATTGAGTAGAAGGCAGTCAAAAAAGAATTTTACCAAAAAAAAAAATGTTTGCCCCCCTTAAATTTTATCCTGGCTACTCCCATGTATTCGTGTGTTGTCATCGGGAATATGTATGCCTGCAAAGTTTCATCCTTTTGCATTGAGTAAAAGTCGGTTAAATTAACGTAACAAGATTTGATTTTCCGAAGTGAAAGTAAAGAAAAGGTTTTAAAAAGGAAATATAATTTTCTAATATAATATTGTTTATTATTTTCTTTTATTAATTGACTTTACTTTGACGCTCACAGTATGTGTACCCTTCAAAATGACATATAATTTACCAAAAACGAAACCATCGTTTTAAAGATACACCATCTGTGGTGAATTCCGCATTTTTAAGTTATACACCCAATATTAAAATGAAATTTTCCAAAAATATTTGAATATACAGAAGTTATTTTAATTGTTGTCATCAGTTTCCATATTAGCATTTCTTAAAATACTGAAATAACTGTAAGCGCCACGAACCACCTAAAATAATAAATAACAAAAGTATTTTTAAAACGTCCTCTTTTAAGGACCTTGCACTCTTACATCACTTACATCAATAAAAGTTTTCAAATTCAGCTCAACAAATATGGCCTTCATTATTAAAGGTGTGGTAGATTCCATCATCATCAAACGTATGTTTTTTTGAATGCTTACCGGAAATCTATGCCAAGGACTAGAGTACAGGCCAATACACAATTCATCGTTCTGCAAAAGCAAAAAATAAACAACAAATTCTATTGAGGCTAACATATTTTCAGCCATACTTACACTTTCCGCTATTAAGGTGGCATGCCAGTGATACAGCCACAATATAAACGACATGACAAACAAATAAATGGCTATAAAGAAATAATCCATATTTGAAGGATTCTAAAATAAAAAATAATTCCTTATAACAATTAAATGTTAAATGAATTAAAAACCACAAAACTTACACCCGCTGCTATGGCGTAAAAGAGAAAACATATCAACACAGAAAATATTATGAAGTCAGAAAAGACGGGTATCCTTATTAAGGACTGCAACTCGCCAGTAAACCTTCAAATTTAAATTTAAATTAAAATAAGAAGGAAAATATAAAATAATTTTAAATATAAAAACCATCTTAATTTCAATTGATGTGTAACGCAAAATTCACACATTTTTGTATGCCAGTACAGTAAGTCCCCTTCACTAAGATTTCTCACTTTCTCTGGACTGAGTTCCGAGGAAAATTTAGCAAACTGATTTAAAAAAAAAATTTAACAATTTTAAAACTATTGAAATATATCTATGTATGTATGCATGGTGCAACTATACAAGGTGAGTGCAAATCGACAACAAATACAACACAAAATAGAAACAACAGGCATTTTGTTGGTGTAAAATAATGTACTACTGTCAAAAATACTTGAAAAAGTATTACTTTTGACATATGTAAGTAAATTGTAAACAAAGTCAGTCAGCTGGGCTACTGCACTCACCTTGTATAGTTGCACCATGTATGTATGTATATTAAATTTTATGTTCACTTACATCATATTCTTTAAGACGCTTGTGTACAATGCCATATTTCAAAACAATATATTTCATTAAACAAGTCACAAAGGTGTGCCAGCAGGGTATGGTGGTAATGCCCAAAAATAAGGCATAACAGGCCCCCAAATAACCCACTATGAAATTGTCGTACACTTCACCGAAAGGAAATAATTGAAAGAGTAATATAGGCTGGGCAGTACCATTGAGTACCTGTAATAGAGAGTATATAGATCGACTGTTAGGTTAGGTTAAACTGGCAGTCAATCAGGAGTTACATTGACACTCATGGACCCTCAATGAGTCCTGTTGTTATATCTAGAAAGAGAAGCTTAGAGAGCAGGAATAAACTCAGAGACTAACCAATTTTAAATCAAAAAGTATTCAACCCAACCAGCCTGATGCACGTATAAACCAATCATCCTTCTGACGTCTGTTTTCGAATTATCCGTTAAGTCGTGTACGTAAAATTCGGCCAGAATATCCAGTCTTTGATTTGCAAGGAATGGAAATTGACAGAAGAGATACCATACAGTCTCATCCTCTGTTTCAATATGACAACTTCTACAGAAGTTATTCCCACATCAGATTTAACCTACTACCATGAACACCAATCAGACAGTGATCTGTGACTACTGTATTACGTATGCCACCACGTGAAATGTGTTACAGTGTTGCTACAATCATAGTTGGACCAAAAAGCCTTGGGTGTCACACAGTTTGGACGCACTTGTAGACTTCATCACGAACCGCACGTTTTCATGACGAAAGCGGTATTTAGTTTCCTCTACTGGTAGTGAAGCTCCTGTCTTGGCCAATGAATCTGCAATACAGTTACTTAGGATATTTTTGTGGCCTGCTCGCAACCAGGCAAATCGACACCGCAGTCAAATATTTATGCCACTAAGGTAATGCTTTGTATTTGGTAGGACCAGAAGTTTCTATTTATTATGAGCAGCTGAGATCTGGCCAGTACATCATAGAGAACCTGTAGTGAATATAACCGATTCGTTTGAAGCGAGCTTTGCGGCCCGATATGAAATTTGAAAAGATCTCACATCTTTAATTTAAACATTCGCGAATTTGAAAATGTTTGCTGGGAATTATACATAAGTGTAAGTGTTATCATTATTATAATACAGTTTGTACAATTCCGTTTAAAAATTGATTAGTCCCAATTTACACGAAGCAACTCTTTAAGCTTAGCTGATTAAATTTTAGACATCGGGGTGAGGGGAAGATAAGACTAGTACACATTTGATTGTACTACTTATTCGTATTACATATATGTTTTACAAATATGTGTAACAGCGTTGTCAACTTGGTGCTTTTTTAAATTTTTTGTGCGAAAAATTCCTTAGTTGGTGCGCGGTGCGCTTTTTTTTAATTTCGGTGAGTTTTTCTGAAAATGTGATGAAATCTTTCTTTTTAATTATTTTTAATTGCAGTTTTTTTAATAATTCATTATCGTGAAATCTATGCGATGAAAAAGGACCCCATTAAATGTATTTTAAATACGCATGTCTGATAAATGAATACATACGAGGTCTGATCAAAAAATTTTCAATTTTTTCAAAAAGCATTTATTTATTCATTAATAATTATCTTCCCTTCAAAGTAATCCCTATCAGATATACTACACTTATGCCAGCGTTTTTTCCAATCCTGAAAACATCTTCTGAAAGGCGCTTTTTGGTATCGCCAACAGCTCCTGTTTCTATTTTTATTTTATCTCCTCAATCGTAGCAAAACGCTTTCCTTTCATCTATGTCTTCAGTTTTGAGAAGAGGAAAAAGTCAGCGGGGGCCAAGTCGGGTGAATACGGTGGTTGAGGCATGATAACGGTTTTGTTTTTGGCCAAAAACTAACGCACAAGCATCGATGTGTGAACTGGTGCGTAATCATGGTTCAAAATCCATGATTGGTTTTCCCACAATTCTGTGCGTTTCTAACAAATTGCTTCTCGCAAACGGCGTATAACTTCAAGGTAGTATTCCTTATTAACCGTATAACCTTGTGGCAAGAAAACAGTGAGCAAAACCTTCACATTTGACCGAATTCGACGTTGATAGTAATTCGACGATTATCCACATGGAAATAAACATTTTTGTATAGCTTGAGGGTTTGAACTGTAGAAGAACGACCAGGGTTAGAGTCCCATTGGAGCCCTAACAAATTTTATTAAAAAAAATCAAATAGAAGTACGAAAAATATAAAAGAAAAAGAATTAAAAAAAGTACCAAATATGTACTTTAATTAGTACTTCAATTTACCAATTAGTACTTCAGTTCCGAATAGCATATTGTGAGTTAAAATTTGTGTGGTTAAATGCTTATTTTATATTTATTTGCGCGTTTATTTAAAAAAAGCTTTTAATATTACTACTTTTACTGTTAAACGTTGATTTCTTTTTAAAAAGTTTTATATAGAATTTATAAAATTAAAAAAAAATGTAAAATTATTTCAATAAAAAAGAGTTTTGGTACGTTTTAAAATTTCAAAGTTGTATATACTCTCAAATAAAAATACAAGCGATTTAAGCAATAAGAATTCTGTCTGTGTGAACCCCGAAGAAATTTCAAGGAAAAAATTTTAACAATCTTTTCAATAAAAATTGCTTCGTGTAAATTGGGACTTACTCACCTCGGGTATATTAAACACAGTTTCGGGCATAAATGCCGAACGATAGAAACAATCAATGTATGCTATAAAACCGGCTAACAATGATGGTGTCCACATTAAAATTGTTATAATGCGTAAATATTTAACTGTTGCAGACAGCATAATTTCTTCTGTGGCATCGGTAATGCGAAAGAGTTCAGTTGTGTCCTCGTGTAAGAATGTAAGCATGCGAACTACTCCTATAAATTTTAAGATAAATATATAGATGTATGGTTATCTTTAATAACTAAATAATGAAAAAATCCACCAACATATGAATAGTGAGCGTAAATATAAAGTCAACGCCAGAAATTATTAAAAGAAAAGCTTAATTATATTAAGATTTATTGCATTTTTATAAAGTTATTTAAGTCGAATTGAATCCCCAAAAGAAAAGAAACAAAAACAAAAGCTGATTTATTGTTAAAATAGACCAATTTTTAAGCGTCAAAATAAAATAACCAGTGGCATTATTTTTGTGCAAAAAAAAACCCCTGTCATTCCAAAAGTAATGGCAATTATTTTAATTTTTCTTTGTTTGAAAGTATAACGGCAAAGTGTCGTTCAAAATATTTGCAAATTTAATAATTTATCATTAAAAGATATTAAATTTTGACGTTACGTAGTGGAAGTTTACAATGGGAAAAGGCAAATCGTATTAATTCATATTAAATAGAAAACGTAAGTCCCTGCGTCAAATATGTAAAATCGTTGAAAAGCATCACTCTACAATAAAAAAAAATTACAAGAGGTATACCAAACGCAATACCTTAGAAAATTTGCCTGGTGTAAAACGACTGAAGTAAGAGGAAACCCAACATCCAGTGCTGCAAAAATAGCTGAAAATGTTAAGAAATCTGCTGGAAAACCTTTAAGCGCAAGTAGGATTAGAAGATCTTTGCATCAAAATGGCCTTTATGGTAGAGTGCCACATAAGAAGTTCTTAATATCATAGAACAACCAAACCAAACGTTTGAATTTCACAAAAAAAAATAAATAAACGAACCTCAAATTTTTGGAATAATATTTAAAGTCAAAAACGCCCCTAAATTATAACGAACCAGGAACGAAGCCTTTAGTTATAATTATGATTCCAAGACGTTAAAACATGACAGCGGCTCAGTAATGGTATGGGGTTATATGACGGCATCAGGGCACAGTAATCTCACATTTATAGAATATACAATGAAAAAGAAAGATTATCGAAGGCTTTCGACACTTTAAAAAACAATGTAGCCCCTTGTGAAAAGAAATTAGAACTGGCTTTTCCAACAGGACACTGATCCTAAGCATACCTCCAAAAATGTGAAATCGTGGTTGCTCAATCCTTGCCCAAAAACTTTAGAGCATTCATCCTCCGTAGTTACCAGACCCCAATCCAATTGAGCACCTGTGGAAATATCTGAACAAAAAAATTAGGCAAATAATAACTGCTTGCAAAGCATTAATACAGGACGAATGCAACAAAATTTTGCCTGATTTTACTAAAAAAAACTCGATAAAGGTTTACATACTTCAGTTCTCATACGTACCCAAAATTTCATATTTTCGTAAATTAAAGAAAATCAAAAAAAAATTTAAATCAATAAATTCAAATCAAATCAGTCGAAGTCTTCGATTATTTTCAGATATCAAGGCTTTTCTGCAGGGTATTTGGCTTGCATACCACTGATACCGTAATGCATTTTGAATAGTTCTTGGATGAACTTTTTTATCCGTCGAATTTTCGATTCTTTTCGGCGCTAAAATTCTAGGATTTTTTGCTACGTCTCTTAAAATAAGACTGACATCTCGCCTGGAGAGTTTTTTTTTGGACGTCCTGATTTGCGCTTATTTTCTACAGAGCCAGTGTTTTTGAACTTTTTTTTATAATGCACTGAACCGCAGCAAAACTTTTTGTTAAAAAGTTTACTGATTGCGCGGTAAGATTTGCCTTTTTTGTGTTCTTGAATAAAAAGATTTTTTACATCGACACTAACTTCTATACGCGTGCTCATCTTGTTAATTTGTAACAACATATTTGACTGACAAACTGCTAAAAAGCTGAATTGTAAGAAAAATAAATTATTATAAGTATTGGGTCGCTGGAGAATTCCAAGAATGAAATAGCGACTAGGTTGGGAGGGCATATAGTGAGACTAACATCTGTCTCCAAGAAAATGGAGGGCAAAATGGTTGTGTGGTATTGTTTTGTTTTGTTCCAGTTGGTGTTGTGTTTAGAAACACAAGGTTGGTGAGTTAGGGTTGGAACCGCCTGAGAAATCTCAAGAGCTAATCGGAAACCTAGCCAAGACAAAAGTGATTTGCAATAGAAATGACAAACTACATGGTATTTTAATTGCGACTCTTTTTAAATTATATTTTATAAATTATCATATTTTATAAATAAATATAATTAAGAATTAAATTATATTTTATATTTTTAAAGAAAATAAAATTTTTTGCTTTGAAAGAGTAATTAAAATGAAATTATATTTATGAAAACTTAAGTTCCCAAAGGTACGGTCACATTTGGCAAATATTTACTCAAAAAAGCGTAACCACTTGTTTAAACACAAATTTGTTTGACCTTGTTTTGCAAGATCAAATATCATCAAATAAATTAAAACTAACCTCCTGGCCCACGATGTCGAACGATAATGTTCCCCTAGATAAGACTTAAGACACAAACTTGATTGTGGAATAAACAAACTTGATTGAGTAAAAAATCGATACGATAAATAGTTTGTGTCTTAAGTCTTATCTAAGCGAACGTTATCATTCGACATCGTGGGCCAGGCGGTAAATATTTATTGAGCTTTGGCCTAAATAAAAAAAGTTTTTTTTTTAAATAAATAAACGAATTCAAATATATGTTATTTAGTGTTTACGTCTTTTTCGGCAAATATTTGCCAACTGTGACCGTATCTTAACTGTACCTGTTTAATATATTTTGAATATTTTTTTTGTTACTTAATTTTCTAGTTTTTATTAAAGTTATATTTTGCTTAAGTTATTTATAAATTATTAATATTGTTTTAAATTTGTACTTGTATGTACAACTAGCTGACCCGACAAACGTTGTTTTGCCTTCAAATTTATATGTTTTTTAAAAACCATCCTCATTGCATGTTCTACAAAACGTATTTAGTCATTTTGATTTTATACAGCCGTTCTCGAGTTATGGAGCTTTTGTACCCGGCGCTGCACGGAGTTTCGTTAGCTTTTTTCTGTTTTTATCCCTTAATAAAAATAAATAAAAAGTACCAAAAGTACCAATTTTTACCCGTTTTTACCTCTTACAGAGTACCCTATTTTTTAATCTGGGCCATATGCTATCCGTCTACTAAATTTCATCTAAATCCGTTAAGCGGTTTTAGCGTGATTGCGTCACAAATTAACAAACTCACAAACATACAAACTTTCACATTTATAATATTTTTACTCCCTCGTGATCATATTTTCGAAAAAATACATGGCCTTTGTATCCTTCGAGACTCAGAACTATCTATGTTTTAAATTTGATTAGAATTAGGCATATAGTTTTAGAGAGGAAAAAATGTATAACCTTTGTGTCCCTCCAAACTCAGATCTATCTATGTTTTAAAATTTATTAAAATTGAGCAGATAGTTTCAGAGAGGCAAAAATTGTCCTCCTCGTGGTCCTCTTTTTGAATTTTTTTTTCATATAAACTATCTGCTTAAAATTTCAAAACTAATAAAAAAAAATTCCAAAATTCCAAATCGATCTAGCCGTTCTCGAGTTATGGAGTGGCAATCAAAATGTACACTTATTTTTATATATGTATATAAATATAAAAAAATTAAACAATATTAGTTGTTTACTTTATATTGACGCTCACAGTATTTGAAGTATTTTGAAATTAAGCCTATGAATTAATTCTTTCATATTATGGTTTACATATCAAATTTAAATTAAAAAAATTGCGTAAGTTAAACTTTAAAAAAAAACGCCTTTGAAAAAATTATGCAAAAATTATTATTTTAACTTACGTGTCCTTTGAAAGAATGCATTAGCCGTTGCTATGGACGTGGATAAATATAAAAATGCTGTAGCACAACTAGTGGCACCATCAGCCAAGCTAGCAAATCCTTTAGATATTTTTATAAACTTTTCTCAAAATCATAAAAGAAAGAACAAAACTTTTCAAAAATTTTAGAAAAAATCCCATTGCTGGCTCATCTTACAATTAAACAACAGGACACAGCAAATGAGGCGGTGAAAATAGCACCTTTGCGCAAACTTAAAAGTTTATTGCGTTGTTGACTGGATACAATGTAACCAAAGGTTTTCATGCACTTTAAATGTAAACTGATCAAAGAATTACCAAATACTTCCTCAGGCACTTGTAAATCTTGTAACTTGACCATGATTAAAAATGTTTTTTATTCACTCTAATTGTTTTAATTTTGTTTTGCACTGTTCCAAGATTTAAATTCTAATACAAACTAATAAAAGTCCATAAAAATACTTGATATTTATAACAAGAATTAATAGGAAAATTTTAAATTTACACAACAATTATTTAAATGTATTTTCAGCAATTATTTTAAGGTAATTATTTTGTAATATGTGAAACATAAAATTTGTTTATGCAAATTACGAGTATTTCTACTAATTTAACACCTTTAGCAATTAACAGTAATATTTAAACACCTTTAATTTGTTTTACAATTGCGGCTCTTCATTTATAACCACCGGTTCGCCGTCCAATTTTTTAATTGTCGGCAAACGTTTTATACACTCAGCCCTCCAAGTGGTTTCATCTAGGCCATCAGCTATGGGATTACCCACCACCACTAGATCTTCCAATGACTCCAGTTCTTGTAGACGATTAAATTCTGCCCAATCTTTTATTAAATTATTGCTGATGTAGAGAACTTTAAGGTTGCGTAGAGCTGATAGTCCCTTAATCTTTTCAATAAGATTATAACTGATCCAAAGTTCTTGTAGAGTGTCAGCAACAACCTCCTGAAATAAGGGGAAAAACGCTTTAATCGTTTACAACTACAGTGTATCGCAAAACAATTTTGCCTCCTCATTTCTAGGGGAAATTTGTTTTTCAATCATACAATAAAAAAAATCAAGTAAAAAATATAAATTTTTTGCAATTCATAACTGATATTATATAGACGTGTTTAAGATTATCCTGGGCTCGTGCTTCTTAGCCCTTACTTCACGGCGCACTCAAACGCAGGGTGAACTCGGCTCGTCAGCGCGTTGTATGTCCCAGCAAGAACATACTAATGTATGTCTTGCAAAAACTATACTTGTATGAAATTGCCAGGAACATACAATTAGCAATTTATCGATACATGACTGCAAAGATCAATGTAACGAGCACCATGTTTAAGAGCTTGGGCTATCTAATCCCAACAATGCCCAGGACAATTATCAGATTAGCATCCAACCGCTGTAGCCAGTACAACTAATGCCAAGTATAGAAATCAATGCGGGCTTTTGAATCACGCAGCTTGCTGCGATCCTATCCTAGGTGGATTTCTAAAGATATGGTCACATATGGCAAATATTTACTCAAAAAAGCGTAACCACTTGTTTAAGCACAAATTTGTTTGACGTTGTTTAGACTTACAAGAGTTTAGCAAGCTCAAACAGAATCAAATAAAATACAAGTAAGAAAGTATAGTCGGTCAAGCCCGACCATATAATACCTTACACCCAGTATATGTATAAAACAGTTTTTCAAAAAACGAGCGCTATAATGTACTCTGCGCACAAGCTTTACATGGACAGCCAGCCGGACAGACGAACGGACATCGTTAAATAGACTCAGAAAGTCATTCTGAGTCGATCGGTATACTTTAAGGTGGGTGTTGGACCGATATTTCTGGGCATTACAAACATCAGCACAAACCCAATATACCCTCCCCACTATTGTGGTGTAGGGTATAATAACTAAATGTTTGTTGTGTCTTGTTCTAAATAAACGAAGTTATTTTAAATAAATAAACGAGTTCAAATATATTTTATTTAGTGGTTACGTCTTTTTCGGCAATTATTTGTCAAGTGTGACAGTACCTTAACACGATTGCCACCTCAACAATACATATCCTGAGTACATAGCCAATTCAATAGCTTAGTAATTTAGAATGACCCAGGCGTTAATACCAAAAAAGAATCAATCGCCTCAAACCAACAACCGAAATGCATTAACAGCGAATCAATATATCCTGTCAATGACGGCTTCCAGGGGCCCTCTACGAAAAATAAACAACTCACTACTCTCAATGGTTCTGTTGTTATCAATAACAGCACTTAAGACAATTTAGTGGACCGTTTTTTAACCATCTCCCATCAGCCATTGCGTGTATCCCGAAGGGACCTACCATCAATTATGAGTTAGGGGACGAATGCCGGGCAATTAACTGATCCCTGATAAGACTGATTGTGAAACAATCAAACTAGTTTGGAGCCCTTGAAAGCTCATGGCACCGGTTTTGATATTATGTAGAAGGGGAAACCCCAAAAAAAAACCTGTAATAAATATTAATTTTTATTTAGTCATTATTGTAATTTGCATCATAACTTGAATTTTGCATTTCTTTCAATTCCTGTTCATTTTTTCAGTTTCTAGTATTTTTTTTATTTATTTTGTAAAAAAAAACGTGTTATACAAATTCCAATTGTTATTTTTTAATAATTCTTTCCTTATTGTCCTCGGTTGTGAAGATCTATATGTTAAATATGTCAAAAGGAAAATAATTAATTATTTTCTACGATTTCCATTCGGATCAGGTCCGAGCATTGAGTATGTATTGGAAAGTTTTTGGTATAGTACAAATTCGGGTCATTACAATGTTAAAAATAACAATATTTATTTGTAGATAGATTTTTCGGCTCAACGATTTGCTTTCGGAATGGGCCAATATTCATGATGGTCCATAATATTATCAGCATATATAAGATTGCCAACTCCATTGACAGAAATGCAGCCGCATATCACCATAGAACCACCATCATAATTAACCTTGGACTTTGTATTAATAAGGCTTTATTTGGCTTCCACTAGGTCGATCATCTGAAGCAAAAAGTTTGCATTTGTTTTCGTCATAGAATATTTTATTGCCGACATTCAGAATTTTTATTTATTAATCTCAGCGAATGACAAGCGCATGAATCTGTTAATCCTCTTTCACACTCTGCAATTCTGACTATTCAAGGCAAGTATTTTTGGGCGTTAAGGCAAAAGAGAATAAAAGGGGTACAAACTTGACGGTACTAGTCAATTTTCTTATATCCTTTGATTTTTTTCTTTAATGCATGTTGATTTGCATGAAAAAATACGAAAATTTAATTGGCGAGTGTGAAGGAATTGGCAGGTTCATAAGAAAATTGAAAAAAAAAACTGGTCAGCTAAAACTGAAGTGTGTGAAACAGTACTTAGTTTTCAAAACAAATGGTTTTTACCTTGCCAGACCGTATATATTTATGGCTCTCAGAATCTTGTGAATTTTTTGTGTTCTTCTTAGTTCGTCGTTAAAATATGTTTGGAATAAATGTAGGTTTAGGCAGTTTTCCAAGTGTATTAGTCTTTCCTCCCCTGAATTCAACGATTTTGCACAACCATTCTGAAGTAAATTTTAAATGCTTGCGCGACTAATTTTAAAGCTGTAAAATAATTTTTCCTTTGAAACCAAAAAACCCCAACAAAATTAACTGGGATTTCCAAATGCAAATTACCTTTATAACCTAAAATTTCTGATGTAAATTAATAAAATGTAACAACACACAAACAAAAAGGGACATTGTTACAATTTTTTTTAGGATTTTCCCACTTTACACAATGTATACTACCAACTTCAACCTGATTTTTTTACAATTTTATGTTTGAAAGAAAAATAAATCTCTTTTGAAAATGAGAAGGCACTTTAGTTGTGTGCCACACTATAGGTAAATACTGCGTTTTTATAGAAAATACGCGCAATTTGTGATCACTTTCACTTCGAAACCAGAATCGATTTTTTCATTCAAATTTTTTTATCAAAAATTAAATTGTTTACATCTTTATAAATTGAGAAAATAAGCTCAATCTGTAATTACATATTTACATACTTCTATTTTGGATCGAAAGGCAATATTTTCTTAAAAATTTGAATCAAAACTTAAATCGTTTATAACTGTGTTTTAATACTTTCGAAAGGGACAAATTATATGCCAAGATATGCCAACTACTTACCAATCCCGATATATTCTTTATATAATTTCTAGCCAGTGATAGAACACGCAAATTCTTCATGCCATTCAAACCGAATATTTTCTCAATCATATTGGTTGACAAGCTTAAGCGTCTAAAAATAATTAAGTTTAAAAAACATTTCTTAATTTAATAATTCCCCTACTATTTTACCCACTCGCAATTCACCAACGTTCCCAAAGTATTGTCCATTTTTTCTATGGGTGGCCATTGAAATTGTAATTCTATAGCAGTCGCCTGGACAGCAGTCTGCTGTTCACGTTCCTCCCAACGTTTAAGAGCTTCCTTAATGGTAGTAGCTTTGGACATTTTTCCAAGAGTTTTAAGTAATTGTTAAAGGTACTTTAAAGTATGTATGTATGTACATATGTATGTATGTATTATAAATAAAGCTATAATAATAAAGAAACAAATATATGTGGAATCACTGGTTGCCAATAGAAACCGTCACTAGTTACAACGTTAGTAGAATTTGTTTGTATTGAAAAAGATTCAGTTCGAAAATAAAGATTCGTTTTTCATTTTTATGAAGACCAGCCTTTATCGTACTATTTTAAAAAATATAAATTGTTTAAAAGTCAAAATAAAATAACTTATTAAGCTCGTCTCGAAAAAAAATTGTTCAAATATGCATTATCAAATTTGTCAAAATGGGCGGCCGTATAGTGCACATCTCACTTGGGTCCATTTAGCTGGTCCCTTTATGTTGTCTGAAAAAATAAGAATGGGAAAAATAGAGGAATAGAAATATAAAATATATATTGTTACGTTTTTACCTTTTAAAAACGGTGGTTTATTTGCTTTAAATAAACCGGATAAAGCTTTGTACAGACGGTATTCAGATCTTACAACGTTGTCCGAAAAAAGTTCAGAAAATGTCTAACAACCGTGTTTGTCTTCCAACGTTGTAAGAAAAAGCATTAACAATTTGCCTTTTGCTAACAATTTTTCAATGTCAGTACATTGCTATCACATTGTATGATCTGACAACCATCTATACATAGCTTAAAAGCGACAAGGAGTTTAAAGAAAATATAAGAGTCTTTATTTATTTCAATGTACATATGTATGTATGCGCACAACAAATTTTTTGAGAACGAAAAGAAAATCGTTCGAATTTGTGTACTTTTACATTCAGGGGCCAAATTATAGCATTCGTGATCGAAAAATGATTTCGATATCGAAATTATGATAAAATATACTAAATTTCTAACTCGATATCGAATGCCATAATATCAAATAAGAAAATTACGATCAATTTCACTCGATATCGAATGCGGTAATTTGGCCCCAGGCATGGGATGAAAATCGATATCGAAAACGAATGAGTTTTAGAAGTCAATTTTTTCGTAATATTTCTGTATTGAAAAACTTTTATCACATAAAATACAAGGATATTCACCCCTATCATGAATAAAAATTCCACATGAAATTTGTTTCCTTTTATTTTTTTAACATTAAATTTTAATAGGAAAAATGTGAAAAGGAAACAAATTTCATGTGGAATTTTTATTCACGATAGGGGTGATTGTGCTACTAAAGAGAATCTTAATATCACAATAATCCCTCTGGTATGTTATTTACTGGTTCCGGTTTTTCTTCACAATTGATTGCCGCCTCTGTTGAAGCACATTCGCCTATTTTGGAATACGGCTTAACGATTTTTTCGTAGCTGAATAGATTAGGCGTTCTCACAAGAACTATTTTGTCATTGCAGGGTTTAACGAGGACTATATGTATGTATGTTGAATAGACATACGATATTTCAGATATTTAATATTTCTTTCGAATCGAACTACACATTAGCCCCAGGTTTATTTACTTAAAAGTTAAACAAGTAAAAAAAGCGAAAATGTTACACGAATTCTGTTCACCACAAACGTTTATAAATTTCTTACTAATGATTTAAATAACTCATATTTTATTTAATCAGGTCTCATCTGCAAAATACTAGAAAATCAGCAGCTATATAACAACTAAAAGATTAGTACACATTGAAAAGTAAGTTATTTAGTAATTGCAAATCATTATCAAAATTTTGCTGGCATGTTCTTTTCACAATAAACAACTGTCTGTCAAACAATTTCATTTTTATGTTTTCTTAGATAAATTAATATTTTCCTCCATATATCTTATAATTTTCAAAAACAATCAACATCCACATATTATACATTTCTTGTTTTTATAATTTATACTCGTATATTTATAATTCTTCATTAAATGCATAAAATAGTACATGTAGTTTTTTATTAATTTTCATTTTATACAAATAGAGTTTGTAAATAAAAACATAAGTAGTGAAATAATAATAATAAATTTTGAAAAAAAAAAACTATATTTGTTGTTTAAAAACAAAAAAAAAAAAAATATTTCCCGTATTAACTAAAAAAGTGCCCCCCGTAAATGGTAGTGTATGTTGTAGTAAAACTTAACGTCTATCGGCTGTGCCATTGCCTCTCTTGCCCGCATACAAATGCTTGGGCATTTTGGTACCAATGAAACGATCAGCTTCACCCTTAAGACACAAACGTCCCACCTTCTTAGCAATGTTTTTCTTGGCCATAATATGGGCCTTCTTCTTCATGGCGGTATTCTTAATGCCCATAGTATCACGGGCAGGTCTACGTTTCAATGGCTGGCCAGTCTTCTTAACAACAGCTGAGGATTCTTTGTCCAAAAGAGGTTGCTTGAGTTCTTTCTTTGAGCCAACAGCGATTTGACCACGTCTTAAATCGACCACAGATTTGGTAAAGTTGGCGTTGGAAGAGCCAGACATATCGACTCCCAGATTTTCCATAGTCTCCACCAATTTCGAAACAGAACGATCGCGTACCTTGGGCTGTTTGTGTCTGGGTATGATGGGTTTGTTTTTGCGTGGCTGCAGACGTTTTTCGTCGCGCAACATGAAACGTTTCTCACGGATCTTCTTAGCCATCTCACGGATCTCCTTAAGAGTTTCATCCATAGTCATATCAGGCAAATCATAAATACCGCCCTCCTCACGTATACCTTCGGCTCTTTCAAGTTCCTCCAATTTATCAAAGATATCGGGATCAATATAGTCGGCAATGTTATGGCCTTGCCAGAATTCAGGTATGACATCGTAACGTTCTTCTTCGGCAATTTCGGTGTAGTTCTTTTTCAAATCCAAAGTGTAGTCATCACCCAATTCCTCTTCGATTTCCTTCTCCAATTTACGCTTGCGCTCAGCCTTGGCAGCATTCTTTTCCAGCCTAGCCAAAGCCTGCTCGGGTATACAGGGCTCTCTAACCTTATCATCTCTGGGTGCTGGCATAGCGACATGCAAACGATTTAGTATATTGTCTACCTTCTTGGTACGCATCTTTTGGTCTACTCTGTATGAGAGTAAACGTTCACAGGCTTCCATTTTCACCTCCATAACACCGGTCTCTTGTACGGTTGACATTAACATTACAGGCACTGCTTTGTCTTCCTGTAATTTTTCAATAAGTTGTCTCTTTTCCACAGGCAAATCTTCCACACTGAGTATATCAATTTTGTTAATGGCCAATATCAAGGGTTTGTTAGTGAACAAAGGTTTGATACTTTCGAACAATTTGATTTGTTCTTCCAAGGAATGACCACACTGTTCTGAAATATCCATAAAGTACAGAACACAGGCACGTAAATGAGCCAAAGCGGTAATGGCCTGCATTTCAATGACATTACGTTCTTCCAGGGGATGATCCAAGATACCGGGAGTGTCAATTACCTAAAAAATGATAGAAATTATGATTGTAATTAGAATTTGTAGTTTTCTTGATATAATTAATATAAATTGTGTTTCACAGTATATGTAGCTACTCGTAAGTTACGTTATTTTTCAATACAGTTTTTGGATCCGAATAGTTAAATTAAGAAACGAGAATATGAAAAAATAAAAATATCATCATAAAGATAAAGAAATATATTTTTAGAAATAAGATCTTCAAATTGTAAGAGATTCCGGAAAAAAACGATTAATTTATTAAAAATTAATGCATGTCCTATAAATTGCTACACAAGTTATAAAAAATAAACACATTTACTAAATTCCTCAGATAACTTACCTGCCATCTCAAATATTTGTAATCTGTATGGCCAACATACAACGATTTAGTGGTGAAAGCATAAGGCTGGACCTCAACATCAGCTCTGGTAATTTTATTGATAAACGAAGATTTGCCAACATTAGGGAAACCACAAATGATAATGGTGCGAGAATAGGGATCAATAGTAGGCAAACGGGACAAATGCTGACGCACTTGTTCTAAATAAGTCAAATTTGAGGCTTGTCTCTTCATAATGGTGGCCATACGACCCAAAGCGGCCTTTTTCAATTGTTTGCAACGATACAAAGAATCACCATATTTCAGCAAGCGAACATAATCCTTGGCGACACTGCAAAATAAAATACAAAAACATTTAACTTTTTCTACAGAGTAAAACATTTAGTTAACTTACTTGTCGATTAAATGACGCGCTGTATTCAATTGGCCCAAAGCCAATTTGTAATGATCTTTATCGTATAGAACGTTCATTAAATCAGCATAGAAGGGATGCACATCATCCAGTTTGGGGAAATCTTGAATAATCTGTGACAGACGGTCGTGGAAATTCTGTTGGGTAAATTTTACTTTACGGGTGTAGAAGGCACGAATACGGGAAATTTTGTAGCCTTTATGTACAACTGTGGGTGTCTTACGCTGGGTCTTCGACAGCATAATATCGATAAAGTCCTGGAAAGAATTATTATGAAATTGTGATTATTTGTAAACAAACTAATGGAGGTTATGTTTGCTAGTCCAAGAGAGTGCTCCTTTGGAATAGTCACTATAAAAACTTACCTTTGCTGGCGGAACCACCATAATTTTTTTAAAATTATACAAACTCATCTTGCTAGATTTTGTTTTCCTTTATTTCGCACGTGTATTTATTATAAAATAAAAGAATAATAAATGGGTATTATTAATGCGCACAACAACCACGAGGCGACAAAAAAACCCGAAAAGAAACGTGCTACCAGATGTTTAAAAACAGCTGCAAAACATATGTCAACAAGTTGACAACATCAACAATGTGGCAATATTGTGATAAGATGCCACAACAGACTTCAATAACCCGTATTGCCAGTTTGAAATTTTAAAATGACATCTCTGTACAGTTAATAACAGCATTTGTGTGTGAAAAAACTGTTGAATGTAGAAAAAAGAAAATTTATATTTCATTAAATACAAATTAAAAGTGAACTGAAAATAAAAAATAATTAACCAAGATAGTTGTAAATTCGAATAAAACGGCATATGTTCACTATTAATAACAGCATTTGTGTGTAAAAAAACTGTTGAATGTAGAAAAAAATAAAATTTATTTTTCATTAAATAGGTACAAATTAAAAGTGAACTTAAAAAACAATTTACTCAGTTGTAATTTCGAATAAAATGGCATATATTCACTATTAATAACTGCATTTGTTTGTAAAAAACTTTTGAAGTGTAAAAATAAACATATGTAGGTATATTTTTACAAAAAATACCAATCAAAAGTGACTTAAAATAACAAATACATTTCAACACATTAAAAATCTGTAAGTATGTATAGGTATAAAATAAATAACAACAAATAATTGTGCGAATAAATTTATACGAAATTGGTATTTCAAATTAATATTTTATAAAAGCAACATAAAAGGTTTATTGGACTTATTCTGTAATTGCAGCTCTTTAGTCATAATATTAAAACCTAATATTTATCTAAAACTTGTGAAAAATGTTTGAAAACAAACAGAATATTAAAACTTTTCTTTTTGATTACCACATGTTGTCAATATTTCACATATATAAGGTAACTTTTGTTCACATTTCACCGTCATCCAAGTACGATTTATAGTTAAAGCCGCACAGCTAACATTAACGTTTTGCAAACTATAATAAAGATTATTAAATTTAACATTTACTTCAGCAATTTAAGTATTAATAAACCTTCTCTTAGGATTTCCCGGTGCCCAAGCTCTAAAAGCAAAACATTTTAAATTTCCTCCAGCGGTATTCAAAAATTCTGAATTATTTGACCATGTCCAATTGTAATGCAAACCAACGTGGGCCAAATATATTCTAGATTTATGCGCCTGCCCCGCTTGTCCATCATTGTAACTGTTTAATATGTTAGTTAAGGATTCGGTACGCTTTTGTGAGGCTACATGAGCCAAGGTGCCGCAGTAGTTTTTGGAATGTCGACATGTTATCAAGGCATTTTGAAATGTTTTTGGAGTAGTTTGTAGAACAAACAAACCTACTTCATGTACGCAAATGTAATCTGACGTATCTGAAATTGTGAATTAACGAAGAAGAAACCATTTTATTTGAAATACATATTTAAAAGTGCAAGTTGTTTTTAAATTTGCCCTCTTTCTCACCCATAGGTTTCTCATATAGAGAAAAATAATCAAATGATGAATCATTTACCATCGTTTTAAATCCTTTATTTTCTGGACATTGGAGTATATGACAATTAAAATAAAGCTGTGGTTGCTGCCAATAGTGTTCAAGAAATATTTTGGTATCTGGAACAAAATGTATGTTAATTTAAATAATATTTTTATTTAATTCTTACAAGTGGTCTAAGGCGTATAATAGTAGGGGAAATTTGTTTTTTAGTATGTTGTTGGAAATTTTCGGCCTATTTAAATTAAACAAATCAAGCAATTCGTATGAAATTAATTTAACTTGTTTATAGCAAATGAATTTTCTAACTCCACAGAATATCCAATTTTAAAATAATTTCTTTAAAAAAATTAATTATTAAATATATGTAAACAAACGACAAAAAGAAACTTAATTTTAATTACAATTAATATACATTAGTATAACTTACCATCATGTTGTCTTTTAAATATCTCCTTATGAGAATAATTAAAAGCTAGTCCTCTATATTTTCTCGTCAGCTGCTCGCAGGCCTCTAAACTCTCCACATTATCCACAAACAATCTGTCCTTCAAAGATCTTTGATATGATTTTAATAAATAAAATTTAAATCTTATACGATTTGTAAAATCAGAGCAATTGTCAGCAATTACAATTAAAAAGAAAAAAGTTGAAATAGATTTAAATTTAAGAAATGTTTTTAAAAACATTTTAATCTTTACATGTGAGAAAGTAATTTCAAAATGTGGTAATAAAATTCTAATAAGATTTTTTTATTTTATAAGGAAAATAAAAAGACTTTTACATATGTATATATGTAATTTGTAATGACTTTAATTGGTATGATCTAAGTTTAAAATAACTAGAGTAAAATTAGTTAATATACCTACATACAAATATTTTATTGTGCGTTTTCATTTGTATCTAATTATTTAATTTGGCACTTGATTGACAATTAATGTGTTGACATTTGTTTATTGCAGTGTGTCTGTTCGTGATTTGTTATTTTTTTTAAACCTATAGGTAGGTATATCCAAAGATTTTATAACTCACATTAGATGGATTTAGAATGCGGAGCATGTTAGGTTGTTATCATTTACAAAACTTTGATAAACATAATTATTGGTTTTGAGATTCAACATATGAATGAAAATCTAGGGAACTGTAAAAATTGAAAAAATGGCCCATGAAGCAAAAGTTTAGAAAATTATAGAAATTAGTAGAACTTTATGACAAATAGAAATTAAAAATGTGCCGGCTTTGATGATATCATGGTATAACTATATATGCATAATTACACCATGGATGATATGATATATTATTATTCTCTTCGGCAAAGATATTACTATATAAAAAGTTTGATATCGCATATTTTTAATCTTTTATTGTGTTTAGTTAAGCTAAAGTTTCGTATAATTAATTCAATTTAATCTTAATTAAGTAAAATCTTATTTCAGCATGAAAAAGTGTAAGCAATTCATTTTATAAAACTCAATTTTGTTAAAGTTAAAGAAAAAGTAACATAGTTTAACCTTATATGTATGTGAAACCAAAAAAAAAGAACTATAAATACACTGACATTAAAATAACTAAAAATACCATTATACACAAAAAATTTAGACTTTCTTTTCTTTTCTTCTGAATCAACTCAAAAAATTCGATCAGGCATTATCTTCACCAGATTTTTTCTTTATTTGCAGATATGGATCTCCATGCACCTATACAATACCTCTCAATGGAGTTCTGATTTGGAGAACTTGCGGGCAATTCAAGTACATTGATATTTTTCGAAGACAATTAAAAAATAAGTTGTTTTCGATTAAAACTTTCTTAAAATGGCACTAATTTCTCATCTAGTAATTTTGTGTACTCAGAAGAATTCATTTTGGTGCTTGGAAACGCCAAATCAAGCATATTATCTTCACAACGACCTATTTTATTTTTCAGAAATATCGTGGTCTCTCCAATAGCTCATCGGAAAAAATTGCTTAAAACATATGTATATATGTTTAAATAGTGCAACTATTAACAAAGATTATCTATCAGTTTACCGGTTTCCAGTTAGTTTGAAAGTTTCTTTTAGCGAATTCAAATCTAGCAGTTGGTTGATTTGGACACATCACATATTCATTAATAATCTAATCAAGACTCTTCATTGTGTTTCTGCCACAGTTTATAATCAGAAAGCTTTGTTAATCATACATACTAATCTGGATTATTTGCAAAATTGCTCGAAATTTAAGCCACTTTTTATAAAAACTAAAATTTTAGCTTTTTCAAAATCACTTGGCATTTTTTTGCTAGTACAATCAAGTGTGTACCCATCTTATCTTCCCCTCACCCAGATGTCTATTAGGTTGTTGTTGTTGTAACAGCAATGGTTGCTGTGTTGACAACCCTTGGCCGAGTGTTCTCGGGTAATTCTTGTGCGTAGAACCGGCTTACGTGGGAATGTATCTAATATTTAATCAGCTTAGCTCTAAGAATTGCTTCGTTTAAATTGGTACTAAGTTAATGAAGTGGTCTCCCAAATTTTACTTGTTTAAAAAACTATTTGAACCTTACAACAAATAGCAAAAATCAAGTGTAATTATCACATCATCTAAACTACCAGAGTTTTTTTTTAATTTTAACAATTTTCTTTAGACAAAAAAATTTTGTGATACACTGTACAAATGTTGAAAGAAACTTGACATGATTATCGCCACCTAATAAAAGATTTAATTTACTTAATGTTTATAATAAGGTTTTAATTTTATGATTTTATTAGGAAAATTACAATGAATGACTTTATAAAATAAATATATGTATTGTAAAATTTTACTTGCTTTTTTACATTTAGTAACAAATTAAGTAATACATATTAAATTGTCTGTTTTAAATTGTATTTTCTTAAATTTGAAGTTGTTTAACATTGATGTTTTGACATCAATTATCTTATTAAATGAAGCACCTTACAAAAGGTTTATTTTTTTAAATTATTTTAAATATTTAAATTTAATCAAAAAATTTTATTTTAAGAACTTATTTATTATTATTTAACTGGCCCAGCTCCAGTCAAACATTTTTGTTTGATAACTAAATAAATATTTTTTTTGAGCAAGGCCTTAACTATAAATCCAATCAGAAAAAATTAATAATTGTTAGTTTTACAAATACTTAGAATAATGTTAATTTTTTTAAGGTTTCAAAACGAATGTATATTTATTTTTTAACTTAAAGTTTTATCTTTTTTGTTTCGAAAGAAAACTTGTTCGAATTTGTATGATTTATACATTGTATTTCGAAAATGTTTGCTTTCGAATCGAAATACACAATAACCTTCCAGTTTTTTAAACTTTTAGTTAAATAATTTTTAACTATCTGTTAAAATTATTTTTGTATGTATGAAAACTGTCAGTACAAATTAAGGTTAAAAAATAACTATACACTGTGGAAATGGAACCTAGTGTATAAGTAAGTTAAACTTATTATATATTAAACTTAATCTATCTATTGTGAAACTTGTTTATTTTTAATTAGTTTTACTCCCATTTTTACCAAGTCTAATTATATTTTAACCATAAGTTATACTGTCTTAAATATTAAAATATTTTTTAATAAAATATTGTTTTAACCAGAGACCGAAAATAACTCTTCGCATATGTTCAAAAGACAAAATATTGATTTGTATATTGTTTGAAAAAATAAATCACTGAAAATAACTGTTATAAAATGATTTTTGTTTACATGATTTGGTATGACCTTTATAGTTTTTTGTTGTTTTTAATGCCTTGGCGACAGACAAACTATGTATTTCAATTATGGTTGATCATAATAACTGTTAACATAATTTCTCTTTTATTTACATACTTAACAAAAACTTTTTTAAATTTCAATTGTGGTCTTAATGAATTTTGATTTTTTTGAATTTATGATTTGTAAAATTTGAAATATTTTGCAAAATTTTCAATTTTTTTTTTTTTTTTGCTTTCGAGTTTTTGCAAATTTATGTTGTTTTTAATTATGTATTTTTTTTTTATTTTGTTCTAAAATTTAAGTTTTTTTTGTAAAATTGTCGATTTTTGAGAAATTTTAAATTTTATATTCAGGCATCATAACCTGACTTTTGCGAAAAAAAATTAATTATAAATCACTCATCGTGATTATTTCCGTTATTTTTGGTGCTTTTTTAAATTTTTTGTACGAAAAATTCCTTAGTTGGTGCGCGGTGCGTTTTTTTTTAATTTCGGTGCGTTTTTTTTTTAATTTTTCCGAAATTGTTATGAACTATTTATTTTTATTATTTTTTAATTGCAGGTTTTTAATAATTCATTATAATGAAATATATACGATAAAAAAGGTTGAATTAACATTTAAAACATGGAATTAAAAATTCTTGTGTAGCCTGATGGTTTGGTCTACTGTACTGTAGACGAAAACCCAGGGTTAGAGTCCCAGTGGAATCCTAACAAATTTTATTAAAAAAATTCAAAAGAAGTACTTAAAATAGAAAACAAAAATATTTAAAAAAAATATATACTGAAATTAACCCTTTTTACAAATTAGTACTGCAGTTCCGAATGGCATACTGAGAGTTAAATTTTGAAAAAGTCTTATACTATTAATCGTTGATTTCTTTTTAAAAAGTTTTATATAGAATTTATGAAATAAAAAAAAATACATAATTACATATTTAGTACAAAGGAAAACAAACAAATTTGTTTAGTTTAATTTTTATTTTTTTTTCCTAAAAACACTGAACTGTTTCATAATACAAAAATACTATAGTTTTTATGTAAAATTAATTCAATTAACATTTTACATAAGAAGAAAATTTTATACTTAGTGCGTTTTTTTTAATGGCGCATTTTTTTCTCCATTTTGGTGCGTTTTGAAATTTCAAATTTGACAACGCTGCTAACCTAAAATGTTCTCGTATAAATCATTCTCTCAGTGATATAAAAGAAAAAAAAACAGGTTTCAAATGATAAATGGTGGCAATTAAACACTAAAATTAAAGTAGATCTGTTTTCGGTATTTTCGGTCTCTGGTTTTAATTACCAGTATAACTTTGGGTTAAAAAAATAACTAGACTTGGTAAAAATGGAAGTAAAATTAATCTTATTTTTATTAAGTGAATTACATAAATTGAGTCAAAGTAATAATATTAAATTGTTATTAGTTAATGTTATATATATCCGGACGTTTAGATAAGGTGAGTTGTTTTATGAATAACTCTAGTATTAAGTAATACTATGGGCGGTTTGAATATGCTATTTTAAAAAATATATTACTATCAGCTTATTTTTTCTCCATGTCAGTTTATTTTGTAATACGTCGTAACGATATACTGACAGTGTTAATGTATTAACTTTTGTAAAAAAACATAAAAGTGGTTTGCTTTAGTGTGATCAAATACAGAAATCAATAAACATTTTGTTATAAGAAGGAAGTCTATGACTTTCCTTAGCCGTATCCCATAAATTTGTGGTTTCATCTAGCTTTCTTACAAATAACAACCCATAATAAGGTTAAAATATACATATACGTGCACTCGGGAAAACGTCAACATCCCAAAACGTCAACCCTTTTTTTACATTACCTACTCTAAAATTTTATGAAATAAATAGAGAGAAGGCTCTCTTCCAAGTGTTGGAAAGAAAAAAACAGCAGAAAAAAATAACAGATTTTTTTAAATGCATATGATATAAAAATATTATCTTATTTAAAATATATTCTTTTGGTTCTAGTTGTCTTCTATGGTTCTAGTCAGGTTGAATGCCTTTTTTGTTTCCTTTTTGAAATTGTTTATGTTTGATTTTAGTTTATAATCAATAAAAACGTTTAAAAGCACATTATCGATATGTTTTTTATTTAAAAATTTTACATTCGTAAACGTCAACAATTTGTTAAACGTCAACACCCGCGGTTTTAATTAGTTGACGTTTTCCCGAGTGCACTGTATATATAACGATCGTAACTATCATTAGCGGTTATCTATCTATCAGCTATAGTTATGAATGAAAAGTCTTGAATAATCCAAACATTTTTTTTGAATTATTTATTTTTGATAATTTTTTTATGTACATAGTTGTTTTTTTTTTTTTTTTGAAAATTTAACCAGAGTAAAAAGCATTATGTCTGGCCAAAATCATACTGCCAAATTTTATAGGGATCGATGTAAATATTCTAAAAATTGTCATTCTACCCTGCAGATGAACAAATTAGAATTGCTTGACTTGAATCAAGGATGCAAAACATTATTTCTCTTTCTGCTTCTTAATAGATATTTTGAAATTGGTCTGTTAATTTAAACCAGTGTAAAAAACTTATACAATTAGAATTATGCCTTCCTGAAATCCATGATATTAAGATCGAAGTTATGGTTAGTTTATAAGAGATATTCTCTAATTGTTTCTTTCTTTCATTCTCTTAGTTTTTATAAAAATTTGTTTAAACAAAATTTCGACAAATTTTAAATTTATGTTATGAAAAAATTTAAAATTCTTGGCTTCATATAAGAATATTGAAATTTTAGCCTAGTTGCACAGGATTCATAATCTTGCGTTACAAAATTTAATTATTCAATTAGAGTGAACGGCAAGTAAAACCAGTAATTGTAATTTACAAAGCTCCCAATCCAAAATTTGTTGGGCAATGGTATAAAAGAAATTAAAACATACACAGGAACTTAGAATTTCCTGGGACTAAATACGAATTTAGACAAATAGATAACATAAGCAAAACCATTTGAATCCTCTTTCAATATTACTTACTAGACTTAAAGGCTAATTTACTAGACTCGAAAAAGTAATCTATCATCCACTAATCTATGACGTATTTGTCCATCGTGCATCTCTCAATTTAGAATAAATTGATTTTAAATTTAGTTATAAGAGTTGAAAGCAGATTCAATAAATAAAATTTGTAAAAATAATGAAACGTAATGTGCATAGTATTAAGTCAGAACAAAGTTTTCCAATAGGTTCGACCTATTTAGAATTATTATTTCCGTTTAAATTAAATTCATTATACTTAAACTTTGGACGTACGTAGTTTTTGTTCTATATTTTGGAAATCTGCTTTCAATAGACCGACCAATAGCTTAGGTATTGTCTTTAAATTATATAAGGACCTATATTATACCGTGCGCGTTAATATAAAGTAAACACCTAATATTGTATAAAAATGTTTTATTATACATACATATATACTACAAGAATAAATTTAAAACAATATAAATATATTGCACAATTCAGAAGTAGATAACTTAAGCAAAATATAACGCATTAACATAAACTACACAGAAAAAAATCTTGTTTTTTTTCAATTAAACCTTTAATTGATTTTAAAATAATTTTCAATTAAAATTTTAATTGATTCAATTTCTTTTTCTGATTTTTCTAATATTTTCAATTAAATCTCACATTTTTTTTAATTGATACTATAATTTTGTTTACAGGTCCGATTTCAATTAAATCTTTAATTGATTCCACAAATATTTTAATTGAAACTCATTTTTATTTTTTGTTTTTCTGTGTAGAAGAATAAGGAATTAAAAAAAAATAATTAAATTTTAACGGTAAAGTAGCAGATTTTTCGCATTAAAATAAAGCATTTTATTCGTTTTTAATAATTTAATTTTATTTTGTTTGTAGTCCTTTTGCCTTTATCACAGCTTACAATCTTCTAAACATAGAATCAACGAGTTTTTTAGTAAAATCAGGTGAAATTTTTTCCATTCATATGTAGCCTTTAGGTTATCCTTGCGAGGAATATTTCTTTGCCTTATTTATTTGCCCAGATATTTTCACAGGTGATCAATTGGATTAACATTTAGGGACTGTGGAGAATGATCTAAAGTTTTTGGTTAATGATTGAGCAACCATTATTTCACAATATTCGAGGTATACCTAAAATCATTGTTCTGTGGGAAAGTGGGCAGTTCTTTACTAGTTATAATTTCTCTACACTTTTTTTTTAAAGGCCAGATAATCCTTTTGCATTTTAATTTCTATAAATGTATGTTTAACGACCATTGACGCCGCCATATAACCGCAGACCATTACTGAGCCGCCGCCATGTTTTAACGTCTTGGTAACATATTGTTATGAAATTTATTGTTGTTAATTTAAATTTTACTGCATGTTTATCAACATACAATATGATTATCAATATTTGCCTTAGTAGAAGTTTCTATACAAAAACAGTATTGATAACATGCGGTTTGGCAACATTAAAGTTTTTACGGCCATTGGAACAATATTTCGATTATTGTTTCTGGATGCCGCTAGAAATTACTTGAATAATTACTACAATAGCTAGTGTATAAATAGAACAAACAGGGGAACTCAAAGTAAATTTAATATTGTGTTTATTTCTCTATACTATACTTTTTTATTGTACAGTGATGTGTTTCAACGGTTTTACCTATTTCACTCAAGGCTTTACCTTTTAAATTTCTATTCAATTCAATTCTACTTCATTAACTATATAAATATGCAATATAATTATCTAATATAACGTATCAATATATAATTATTTTCTTTTAATAATATGTAGTGTAGACTTTATTTTGACGTTCACAGTAGAATACAGAGACGTTGTTTCAGTATGTTCCATGAATTTGTTTGGAATAAGTTTATATCACTGCTACTATTTGCCCAGTAAACTATTTATAAGTGAGTTTCATTGATTTAATTATTTCAAGTAGAAATTAAGAAACTCCAAATTTATATTGAGAAATAACAAATTGAACTTCAGAAATCCAAATTAATATTGAGAAAAAGAAATTGTAATTGATATTGAGAAATATGCAAATTCAAATTGAGAAATCGAAATTGATATTGAGAAAATAAAAATTGTAATTGAGAAATTAAAATTTGTATGAATATTTTTTAATATTCTTTTTTACTTATAAAATACACAACACGATTTTGAGTTACAAATCTAATAATATTTTTTATTTCTCAAATTCAATTTGTGTTTTCTCACTATAAATTTCGATTTCTCAATTCTCAATATAGTCTCAATAATAATTTACATTTGTTGATTTAATTTTACTCATTGTCAATTTGTATTTCTCTCTGAATTTGAATTTATGTTTTCTTAATATAAATTTGAATTTCTGAATTTCATTATGTTCTTTCTCAACATTGGAAGGCCAATATAAACGGCATGCGGCCACGGCAATTAGCTATTCTTTTTGTCGCTTATACTTTTTGTAGGTAGGCAAATGTGCGCGGCATATTTCAAGCGGCAAATGTCAAAAAATTAAATTGATTTGTTTTTTGCATAAATAAATTGAAGCGGCAAAGTTGAACAAAATTCTAATTTGCCGCTCTGCCGCTTCTCACAGCATTGCCAGATTAAGTAAATTGCAAAACTTAAAAATTATTGTATGAAAATTTTGTAAAGAAACAAAAGCTTTATTCACTGGCAATACTGTTACCGCCCGCGGCCGCATGCCGCTTACATTGGCCATTCACAACTAAGTTGAATTTCTGAATTTTAATTTTTTATTTCTCAATATCAATTTGAATTTGTATATTCTCAATATTAATTTCTATTTCTTAATTTCAATTTGTTTTTTCTCATCAATCTGAATTTCTCATTATCAATTTGTTATTTCTCAACATTAATTTGGATTTCTGAATTTCAATTTATTATTTCTCAATATCAATTTGGATTTCTGAATTTGAAATCGTATTTTCTTAATTTCAACTGGTGAAAGGTGTAGTATTTATATTTTCAATTTATTTTCAGCTATTGTAATATATTTCTCAACAAAAAAAACTCTTCAAACCTCCCATATGCGACTAAACTAACAAACACATGCACTTATTTAAAATAAATTAGTATTGTTTTTTTTTTATTTAAAATTATAAATTTATTACTGATAAGTGTTAAGTTTAGTTAAGTTTAGTTTAGTTTAAATAATGACAAGTATTGAATTATTAACCAAAAATTTCTAAACAAAGACAGCTTTTTTTTTGGCTAAAAGACTGAAAATAAAATAAAATACATATACAGTGTAATAAGTATAACAAAGTTTAAACAAAAAAGTATTCTAAACATTTACAAACATGTTGTTTTAAGAAAATACAAAAATCATTTAAATAATATATATGATTTTTTATTTTGAAAGTTACAAAGTTATAAACATTACACAAACGCTAAAAAAGTTTACACAAGTTAAAAAAACATAAAAATAGATTAATTACAGTTTAAATATACAATTAAATAGTTTAAATATTAAAAGTTATCACCTGAGGCGTTAGCTAAACTACTGAAAGTTGCCGAGGGAAGGGACTCATGACGGTAAAAAAGCTAACTTAAATTTAAATAGAACAGTAAGAAAGCGATAAAGTAAAATAGAGTTAGAGAGCTATCTAAAGCAAGAGTAAACGTTTTGTTAAAGGAAATATTAAAGACCCTTAAACCTTTATTAAATTAGTGTACAAATAAACAGAGATTATTAATTAAGCAAATTTTACAAGTTTCAACTAAAATCTCTGCGATATTAGAGGGTTTTTGCGGTAGTTTACTAAAACTATATATCTTTAAAGTTTATAGTTTTAGTCATAAGTATTAATTAATTAAAAACCCTGTAATATCTACAAATAAAAAAAGCTTTTTTAAGTGCTGTGCTTTCTTAATTTTAAATATAAATTGTTTAAACGTAAATTTATATTAATTTATAGTTAAATATGTTTTGTTGGCTTTTAAATCATTAAAACTTAAAATAAACGAGTTTTAAAATTAAAAAAGGCAGCTATTTTTGTGACTTAATTTCTAGTTAAATAGTTAATTTTTGACTTTTCTTTTAAAAGTTAAGAAAATTTCTTTTTTTAAAAGTTTTTGTTTTGTTTTTAGAGCGAATTTTTCAACACTTTTAGTGTTCAGTTTTTTAACATTAAGAGAAAATTTGGATATTTGTTTGTTTCTTAAATTTGGGCCTAATTTAATGTTTAAAGTGAATATAGGAGAATAGTGTAGGTGTTTTTTTTTGTTTATTTAACTGCTATGCGAGAAAGCGGTGTTTGTGTAAGGACCACTGTAAATGGAACTGCCGGAATTTGAAACGGTCTTAGTGCTGCGTCTAGCCATTATACATAGAACAGCTGCAACAACAGCCAACATTAGAATGAGGCCAGCTATAGCGATGGCTATGGCAAAAGCACGTTGAGAGATACAGAGAGCATCTTCCAATGTCTGCAAAAATGAGGAAGTTATATTATTTGCCGACATATTTTATCTGTATATATTTAGCCTACCTTTTCTTTAGTTATTGAATCATCATCTCCCTCGGTAACATCGACATTTTCATTAACATAAAGACCAGAAAAGACTTCAATGGTGGCTGGAGAACCTTCTTCATCTTTGTTATCGTTATTTGTTTGTCGTTTGGGTCGTTTGCTTCCACAAATGGGAGCCTTTAAAAAAAAACAAAGAAAAACACATCAAATATTAAATATTACACACTTTGTTGAAACAAATTAATAACAAAAGCAATTACCACTTTGCATTCGGGATCCTGTAAAGCACACAATTTTACATTACATTGGTAGTAAACCGATGTGGTATAGGGAAACTTATGAGCGGGAAAAGTAACATTAGCCGCTAATCTATCTGAGGTGTAGTTGAATTGACCCATAATTTCATTATCCATAGGGCAACTTTAAATGAATTTTAAATTAATATTTTTAATTACAAAATTTTCTTGGTAATTTTCAAAACTTACCCATCATCACCCACCAATCTCTGTTCACCCCAACCCAAACCATCACGTACTATACAATCGGTTACATGCAAACCATATACATCCTGTTTATCGATATTGATAACAATTGTCAGAGGATCTCCGATCTTGACATCATTGGCAATTTTATGCTCTGCATTATATATTTTCATATGGCAACCAGGCATGGGTATCTCATTATCCATATCAGTGTCATTGTTCATCAAAGCATCCTCCTCGTTTTGGACATCTTCCTCATCCAATTCATCACCAGCAGCCCGATATTTATCTAAAGAACGACCATAGCTTCTACGATCAGTGCTGTCTGCTTCGGCACTTCTAAAGGCCTGGGGTTTTGGTGGATATTTACCACCAGCACTGGCTTTAACCATTTTATTGTGTGGTTTCTTCATGTTCATGGCAGCATCACGGGATTTATAGGCACAACGGACATGATAGCCACGACCGGCATCAGTGATCAGTTTTAAATGAGGCTGTAAAACTATGGTATTGAAGAATTCAATGCCACCGTCATCCTGCAAAGAAACAAAAATAAAGAGGATGAAAAAACACATAAAATTTATAGAAATTTAGGAAATTTATGATTTCAGTGCGTCAAACGTTGCGGGATTGTCCCTATAGATATGAGCCTTAACATAGTTCCATTATAAAAAAAAGTCTAAAGGCATTAAATCTTACGATCTTGGCTACCAATTGTCCGGCCCTAAACGTGAAATAAACTGTTTACAGAACTCGCCTCTCAATTGGGCCATTATTACGCGTGCTGTGTGACATGTGTTACCGTCTTGCTGGAACCACATGTCAGATAAGTCCAGCCTTTCAACTTTATGCACAAATAAATTATAATCATTACACGGTAGCGCTCGCCATTCACAGTAACGTTCCTGCCTTCGTCGTCTTTGAAAAAGTACGGCCCAATGATACTATCCGGCCTATAATTCACACCAAACAGAGCATTTTCGGTATATATTGGCAGTTCTTGCTGTTCTTTACACCAATTACAACAATTTTGCTTTCTTACGTATCAATTCAACCAGAAATAATTTTGATAAAAAAATATTAATAATCTGCAAGCGTTGTTCGTTTGTAAGACGATCCATGGTTAAATTATAGATCAAACTCAACATGTTTAACAGTAACATATTACACGAAAACAGCTGAGCTTCCAAAAACAGTCATGCCAAAAAAGAGTTGCTAAAAAAAATCAGCATTTAGTTGAGACACATTTGTACTACATAAATGAAATATTTGAAATAAAGCCTAAATTATCATATAACTTTTTATAATTGTAGTGTAAAAGTACGGTCACACTTGGCAAATATTTGCCTAAAAAGACGTAACCACTAAATAAAATATACTTGAACTCATTTATTTATTAAAAGAAAACTTCGTTTATTTAGGACAGAACGCAACAAATATTTAGTTTTATTTTATTTCACGTTGTTTGTTCCTGCTCTTGTGAGTCTAAACAACGTCAAACAAATTTGTGCTAAAATAAGTGGTTACATATACTAATGTGTTATTTGGCCAAATTCAATAGATATTTTATGTTTGAATTGTATCAAGTCAGCTTTGGGCCCATATTATTTAATGTAAATAAAAAACTTCTTTACATGTTTTCCAACGTTTCCTCAATTTTTTGTTGACTTCATCAGGGTTACGTCTATTAAATTAAAAATTATAATACATTAATAAAAAATAAATACACCAAATATTTTTTCCTTTTAGACTTACAAATTTAACAGTAATTTTCACATTAAATGAAAATTAAATAAATTTTACAAAAAACAAAGAACATATTAAACACAAGCAATAAATTAAACCACAGCTTAAAAATTAATATCACAGTTTGAAATTATATTGCAACTCTATAGCTTGTATTTATATTGTCAGTATCCTCCTTCTTGTTCATAGTCCTTTCTATTTTTTGTTGTATACGTAAGCTTTCTATTGTGTACCTTTTCTTTACTCCACCCTCTATGACAGTAAATATTTGCCAAGTATGACCGTACCTTACGTTAAACTAAATCCTTGTTTTGCTTAAAAGCTTTTTTCTAAATGTTCTAATATACTTTTAAATAATGTTCATTTCAATTTGCCTTTACTCATATGATAAATTTTCAATGTTTTTTTTCTACAAACAACCTCCCATACGAGATTTTTTTTTAAATTATTCATTTTTGATTTTCTTATTCTATAATTTAAGTAAATAGTAAATGCAAAAAACTAACGGTTTCATATTCATTCTTATACTTCAATTAAGTTGGTTTTTTTCGTAGTTGTTCATAAATTATTTAGAATTATGTTTGTATAAAACGAAAAAAAGCCACAAACAACTTCCTACATTTACCGTTTGTTTGATTTTCTACATATTATAATACATTTCATATTCATGCATTTTGTTTTTTTATTTTCCCATTCTTTTGTCTGTTTGTAGTTGCAGTTTAACATTACTGCACAATTCCATTCAATTCAATTCTATTCTGTTTATTTTAGCTTCTTTTGTTGGGTTTTTTTCAGCTTTTGGTTTAATACGGTAAAACCCTACAGGCATAGTAATAATACTTAATAATAATAATAATATGACCATTGTAGGTAAAACAAAAGACTTAAGACACAAGCTTACAACATTACGGTTTAGTACATACAATGAATGACGTACAATTGTTTATGATTATTTAGTGCAAAAAGCAACATAATAATAAATAAAATTGGAAATACATACTCTTTCTTTGCTCTATTTAGATTTTTACATAGTCGTATAAGGTAACTGATGTTCGTTTCTTTAAGCATATACAAATTTTAAGACTAAAACCATAAACGTTATGACGCTTTACTTAAAGACTACCCAGCTCAGTTGAATGTTTAAAGAGATTATCTTTAAGTCATGTGAGTATCAAAAAAAAAAAACAACCAGTAATGTTTTGCCATTTAGTAACTACTAGGGATGCCCATTCCGAAATTTGTTTTAAAAAATCCCGGGATTTCTCGGGATTAAGAAATCCCGAAAACTAGTATTTGTTTACAAAGTTATCAACAAAAATTTAAATTTTACAAAAGTATGACGAACAAATAAAGGTGAAAGAATGAAAATTAATTTTGGCATGCCAAACTCGAACGCACTATTTAATATGCTTTCGTATTAGAAATTCCTATATAAAAAACTTTAATTGATTTTAAAGCTCAACAGATGACGGGCGAAGAATTTGTGTTAAATAAACAAATAGTTTTCATTTTAAATCCGATTAAAGTAACAGATAATAAAGATTACGCATTGCCTAGGTATGTTATATTTTATAAAAACTGTGAGAGTAAAATTGTGAGCAAAATTGCTTCTTGTGACGTCACAAGTTAAAAATATTTTTATGTTTGTTTACCTTCTATATAAATTTGAATGCAAATAAAAGTTTTAAAATCAAGTGTGCCATTTTTAATTGTATTGAGCACTTCAAGGCAGATAATTTAAAAGGAGATATGAAATTAAATAGGTAACTGAAACGTTTTGCGTTTAAGATAATTTATGTTAGGTTATCAAAGCCTACTGAAGAATTTGTGTGTCAAATTAAAAATCTGGAAACTGTATTCAAATCTTTAAATGGAGAAAATCTCTTGATTTGCAACGCGAACTTAAAAAACATATATGTAAATGAGTCAAGTACTATTGATGTGTAAATAAAAGCTAAAACACTTTTTTTTCGATCGAGAATGTTTTTTCATATAACGGATGAGACAAAAAAGAAACACAAATGGAAACAAACAAAACTAAAAAATGTATAATACAAAATATATATATTTTAGTTAACTTTTTTGCATTCTTTGCGCAATATTTATTATTTGATTCATGAGATTAAGCCCTTTTTCATAGTGATATGAATCTCCGCTGATGTTGCACTTTTATTAAGGCTCATAGAGATATCAAAAAATGATCTGTTAATATCTCTCCTTAAAAGAAACGAAGAACAAAGGATGATTTACTCAACACTTTTAAATATTTTAAAACAAAACCAAAATTGAAGAGTGAATTTAATAATTTTTTATTAATTCATTTTATTTACCATCTATCCAAGAAGGATAATAAGTAAATTATTTAAAGTGAAAGTAACATTCATTATTGAACTCCAATGAAAACAACAATAATTTAGTAATGAGATAGAAATGTGTGTTATTAGAAATGAATTAGAAACGTTGATTGCAAAACGAATGAAATAATGAATGGAATTGAAATATGCAAAATCTAATAATATCTGTTGTTGTATGGAATCAAATATTGAATAAGAAATATAATAATTTGTTTCGGAGCGTGAGAAAAGATTGTTCATGCAATCAGCATACAACAATCTGCTAACAATTTTGCCCACAAACGATGTTTTTCGCCAGCTTCAATCAAGATTCTCTTTATTTACTATACTCTACTCTTTACTATGAATACCTTAATATTTTAAAAAAGCTTTTTTTAAGGTAGATTGATTGACAGAATATTGCTTTTATTAATATTTTATTAACTAATATATAAATTAATGGCGATATCACGTATTATTTTTTAAATTATTAATGGTTTATAAACTTCTAATCGTTTTAAAAAATTAAAGCTATTAGGACAGAAAATGCTTGTTTTCAAACATATATCATAAGTTACATTTTTGAAATAAATAGTTTTTATTATTAATAAAATATTTTTTTTAATTAATAATTTCTTCTTCTTTCAAGCAATAAGGTCAATTGCATTTTATATACAAATATTTTTGATTGTAATTCAAAACTTATATTATCCCTGAAGAAGCTATACATTGTGATAGCGAAATATTGGAAATTAATATATATAAATAAAATAAAATATTTGTATATAAAATGCAATTGACCTTATTGCTTGAAAGAAGAAGAAACTATTAAATATTAAAAAGGTCAAATAAACGAACTAAATATTTTTTTTAATATGAAACAAAAATTTTGAAATCCTGAAAAATCCCGGGATTTACATTTATGAACCCCGAATCCCGGTAGTAACTATCAACTAGGATATTCAAATTAATCGATTTTTATTTTGTTTGTATTAACGATTAATTCGAATAAGACATTTTAGATTGTTGGAATAATTCGATCATATATATTTCAAATTTATCAAATTATTCGAATAATTTAAAATTTTAAATAAAGTAACATGAAAATTATTATTGAGGTATTTTTGTTTTTCCTCACAGGCTATTTTTGATCAACAATTCTTTAACAAATGTAAATAAAAAACATTACTGGTTTTTGTATATATTTGTTTTACCCAACGTTTCGTTCGCTTTTTTCAAACTTCATCAGGGGTATTTTTTATTTTCGTAATAATGAATTAAGGTTTACATTTGTATTGCGCATTTCAATTATTTAATTTTTCAAAAAACTGGACTACACGACACCGAATTAAATAAATAATTAATAAATTAAATACTACACTAACACTGAATAATAAGTCAAACTTAATGCTAACATCACAGAACCATAACTAATTATGAAAATGTTTTTCTTCAACAAGTCGTACATAAAGTAATATCGCCATCTTTAATAATATCTCTTATATAAATTTTAATAATTATATTCTTTGTCTCTTTCAACGTTATCATCATCCATGTTATCCACAATATCACTTTCTTCAACATATACATACAACATTTTATTTACCAACATTTTAGTTTAGGTTATAATAATGATACTGGTTCAATTAAGAACCGTTGTATAAAGAAACGAAGGTAGTTCATTAGGATTACTTTTTTTTATATTTATTGTATTTCCCTATATATTCTAGATATTTAAAATCCATGAATTAATTGTTGAATTCACAAGTGATGTTGTAGCGTCGTAGGAGTTGTACGTCATCTAAATTCACAATAGTTGTACACATGGTGTTGGTATTTTCTATATAAATATTTTGTACAATATCTACGATATTTTTACATGTGTTTTTCAAATGTTGTATGAAAGTTTATGTATTTCAAGAAGTTAAAAATATGTACCTCAACACAAGAATTACTCATTTTATTTTAAAAAATAACCAAACAGTAACACTCAAATTATAAAGTAATTGACAAATTTAAAACAAGAAAATAAAATTAAAAAACAACAAAAAATTTAATAATGAAAATACTACGGTATGTCCGCTTTCACACTCTTCATTTCCTGACTCGTAAAAGCAAGTATTTGTGGAGGAGAAGGGAAAAGAGAATAAAACACTTGAAAAACATGACGGTACTAGTCAATTTTTTTATTTCCTTTTGTTTTTTTTCTTTCATGCATGTTGATTTGCATTAAAAAGTACGAAAATTGAATTGACGTATGTGAATGAAATGGCAAGTTCAAAAGAGAATTAAACAAAAACTACTAAAACTGAAGAGTGTGAAACAGGTCTATGTATTTATTAATTTTGGAAAATATTCATATTTTATATTTTGTATACATATGTATTTGTTTTTCAAATATTTTTATTTTGTAGTTTTGAAGGTTTGTCAACATAAACATACGACTTTGCTCAAATTTGTGTTTGTGTACAATGTTTAAGATACAACATCACTTGTCAATCGAATTAATATGTTTTATCACCATGTTTCCAAAAATTTCTTACCATATTTGAAATTTTTTCATTCCATAAGTATTTTGTTTTCAAACACTTTCAATACTTTCTTTTAAACTATCAATTAGTAGCAAATTATAGCGCAATTAATACATAATTTTGATTCTGCCAATATTTCGCCACTCTGGACTCAACAATTTTTTAACTTGTTCACAATTTTGTGTTTTTTATTGAATGTCAAATATTTATTTTTATAATTATAACTTGCTAAATTATAGTTATATATTTGTATAAGGAACTATCAGAACACACATTTATAGTGATTGAAAAGCTTTATTTAACTTTCCTTTATATTAAAAATTTTTAATACTTATAATTGCATATTGTAGTTTTTCACCAAACGGATTTTTAAGGTGGATCCACCCAATCGTTCTGAACAAAATATTTGTTCGGACAAAGTTTTTTTCATATGAAGTTTGAAGCCTCTCTTTTTAAGAGAGAGAAAGTTTTTTTTCATATGAAGTTTGAAGCCTCTCTTTTTAAGAGAGAGAGAAAGTTTTTTTCATATCAAGTTTGAAGTCTCTCTTTTTAAGAGAGAGAACATATTTATATGAAAAAAACTTTGTCCGAACAATTATTTTCTTCGAAACAAATGGGTGAATCCACCTTTAGATTTCTGAAATTCAGAAATGTCGTCAGCAAAAAATAAGGTTTAATTAATAATATTTTAATTTACATACACAAATATCTGTTTATTAAATATGTCTTATTTTGTAAATAAAATTGAAGCGGTGTGGTGTTAAATTATTATTGTTTTTAATTATAAAATTATGAAAAATTCTTAAAAAAAACATTTAATTAACACAAAAATAATTATTCGTTTTATTCGATTATTCGAATACCCTACTACCAACATTCCAACAGTCAGTTAAATTAAGTTGGGGCTAATTTTTTCCTTTTTAAAGGACGTTTAATTTGGTATAGTTAAAATCAAACGTATTCATATATTGAAATATTTATGCGACCGGATTTTATGTGAACAAATGTTTTACTTTAAAAATATTCTTAAAACGCATTAGTTTTATCTCATTTTTAATTAAATGTTCTTACTACAAACTAAATTTATGTTTTAACTAATTTACACTGGTTTATATCATTTATTATTACAAAAGTTTGTTTCTTTAGTCTTTTGTGTTATTTCATTTCAGAATTACACTTTTGTTTTTTAAACAAGCACACCAAAAAATAAACAGCAACAAAATTAGCTTATTTAATTGCACCGGAAACATTAATAAGAGGGTAATATTCTTTAAACAAAAACTTGGCGAAATTATATTAAATCATCTTTTGTTTTTTTTCTTCTTCTCTATCATTAAGAACTTGTTCTTAGAAGCTGAAAACTATAACGTAAGCTAAATAATGAAACAAACTTGAGATGATCATATGCTACAGAGAAGCAAAAAAAGTACGTTCTAGGTTTAACAACTTTTTGGTTGGTCACACTTAGTTAAGCATAAAATGTTAATTATAAAAAATCATATTAATATCTCTTATATAAACATATACGAGTACATATATATGTTTACAAAAAGTAAAAAAAAAAAATCTCAGCTCTTTTTTTCTTTTTAAAGCCTGACGACCACCAAACATGTGTATTCACATGAGCGCAAACATAAAGTTCTAATATTGAGGTGAACCATACTCGAATACAAGTAATAACTTGGGGTTTCGTTAGACCTTTAAGCCAAGTTTATACTGTTTTATTGTTCTTATTTCCAGGAAGTGTGCAGCTGTTTGCTAGAACGTTAAATATAATAAGAAAAGATTAAATATTACCTGGAGATTTTGCTAATGATCTTTCTTTATGCTTAAAATAAA